>APFE031643438.1:5542-22088 GCA_000404065.3 Pinus taeda | reverse complement strand
GACTTGTTTGAAAGAGTTGCATCCTTTTTTTGACATTCTTCGTGTTAATTGTGAGGGATCATCCATGAAAGATGCATGGAGGATTTTTTATGTTACAGGGTTTCATACAAATTTTCCTAACATGTCAAAATTATGGTAGGCAATACTTACTATTCCTGCAAGTACAATTGCTTGTGAGAGAGGATTCTCAAGACAAAACATAATAAAGGATGTCCGAAGAACAAAGCTATCATTAGTTGCATTGGATGCCTTGATGCGGGTGTCTCTAATAGGGCTTGATTCATCGATGGTGGAATGGGATAGGGTATATGACATCTGGAAAGATGCTAAAGAAAGAAGAATCTTAAATATTTAAAGTTTTTGCTTTTATCTCTATGTTTGTAATGGTGGTGTTTTGACAATTACTTCCTTTGGTGAAACTATCCAAAATTTAGTTTGTGTACATGTTGATATTGAATCTACTTTTTGAACATTTACATAGTTCATGCACATTATGTTTTTGGTTTGAAAATTATTTCACAACTATTGTTCTTTTAATGGGATTAACATCGTAGTGACTTAAATGGAAAACATGGTATGTGTGAGTGAATGATTTTTGTCAAATTTGTTGCAACAGTATTAACATTCATTATTTTCGTGTGAGAGTAATCATGAATATATATTTTTTCGCTTTATAATATTATTTTTTGTTGTTTCTATACATATTTCCCATCTATTTTATCACTATTTCCATCTTAAAAAAGAAAACTCAGAACATTTCAACAATCTGGAAAATTTGCAGAAAGTTTGATCAACAGGTCTCAAAACAAAGTAATAGCAATGAGACTTGAGCCGAATGGTACAACAGAGAATGGAAAATTTGCAGCAATTTGAAATTAGATGAAATTTGTACAAATAAATTTTAAAAGTCATATGATGGGTAGTTTAAAAATAAGAACGTCATAAAAAAATTCCTTGACAGGTATAGTCACCCGTCAAATTTAACTCCTGGATCCGGCCATCGCATCGCATATATATTTATATATATATATATATAACATATGTGGCCCTGCTCCAATGTGTTGTGCCGACGCGATACTGCGATGCGATAAGTCGCAATCGTAGATCGCACAACTCTGAGGCCTTTTCATATAATAGGGTCTATGCTAGCGCCGATTGTGATTTGCCGATATTGGCGATCTCGATATCGCATCGGCTTGGTCCCCTCGCGTATTATGCCGCTGATATCCGCCGACTGCCATCGCCGATTGCGATTGCCGACCAGATCTGGACCATTGATCGGCCAGATCCGACGGTTCCTGTTTACTGCCTCCAATAGCCTTGTTTTCATGGTTTTCTTCATGTTTTTAAGGTCCGATGGTGTTATCCGATAAGTCCAAGACTTCTCCTTCTTCGGTGGTCTTGCCCTTTTGAGAGATTTGGAAGACTTGGAGGATTTTTAGACTCATTATTCAATGGATTTTGCCTCTTTTTCCTTTGAAAAAGGGCAGTCCCCTCGCGTATTATGCCGCCGATATCCGCCGACTGCCACTGCCGATTGCGATTGCTGACCAGATCTGGACCATTGATCGGCTAGATCCGACGGTTCCTGTTTACTGCCTCCAATAGCCTTGTTTTCATGGTTTTCTTCATGTTTTTGAGGTCCGATGGTGTTATCCGATAAGTCCAAGACTTCTCCTTTTTCGGTGGTCTTGCCCTTTTGGGAGATTTGGAAGACTTGGAGGATTTTTAGACTCATTATTCAAGGGATTTTTCCTCTTTTTCCTTTGAAAAAGGGCAGCTTCATTTTATGATAGCTTTCTCATCTGAAATCCGTTTTCGCCGATTTAAGTTGCATTGGATTCAGAATGGAGGGATCCCTGCAATGAGACTATTTTTGAGAGCAGCCTGCGATTTTCATTTTTCTCTGATTTACAAAGGGTTTGTGCCATTTGGCACCTTTTACCTCTTGCATGAAGTCTTTTGGACTTAGAGGTTTAACCAGGATTCATTTTTGGATCACGCCTTCCCACTAAAAGAACTTTTGGTCTCCAAAAGACTGATATACTGATCTGAACAGTAAATGAGAGTGACTCACCGTCTTCTTTCAACCTCCCTACACTTGCCTTTGCGTAGTGCCTCTGAACCAAAGTTTCTGACCACTTCCCTTCTCTGGATGGGCTGGTCTTCTTGGGAAGAACTGTCTTTCTCCTTGCCTTCCTGCAAAACTTCTACGGAAATGGTCATAGAAGGTAGTTTGAGTTTCTTTGCCTTGATCATTGATCCAAGGTAGCTCAACTAAATGTGAAGTACATCTATTTCACAAAAACTCTCATTTGTACCTGTTTGACAAGCTGCTAACAATAACTGTTAACAACAGCAGGCATACAGACAACAACTGGATGGACCAAACTCCTGCTTCAACAGAAGAAACAGATTTCACATTTTGTGAACACCTCCCTGTCTTATATCTGCATACAAATGATGGACTAGATAACAAGCCCACAAAACATGCCTTTTAAAATTGACCCTTCAAGTCAAGCATGTAGAAAAAGACTATTAGGACTCCTTTTCAAAAGATGAATCTTTTATCATTGTCTCCATTTGGAGGCCAAGTTAACTTCTTTTTAGTCAACATGGCATCACATGCATGTCAAAGCAATCAATCTTGCAAGTTAATTACACATACATGTTTAAAAACAAGGAAATCATTAGCATCCCTGTGTTCATGCATATCAAGCTTATGCATGCATTTCATCCTTCAACTTTTGCTTAAGCACACTGTGCTTTCGAAGCTAGAATGAAATATAATGTAGATGCATCAATAAACATGCAATCTTAATCGGATACGAACTCTAACTGTTCCTTACCAATCCCTTTCAAAGGTACTACCTTTGTCTGCATATTAGCATCATCATGTGAATCATTTTGAGACACATCATTCATGGAATATTTACTTCCATTTCTGCCATCTTCTCTCTCCACTTTCTTCAGTTTTTGTGGAAGCATTGTTGGATTCAGTGTCCAACACTTTGCAAGAAGATGTGCTTGCTTATGGCAGTTAGTGCATTGCATGTGCATCCTCTTGATAGCATGATTTGCCTTGTCCAATGGACCTTTGGTTTCTTGCTTCTTTTCCTTCTTCTGCTTCCTGTATGCAAGCCATTATCTTCCAACATCTAGAAACATCATGGTTATCCAAACCACAAAAGGAACATGCAACTCTTTTCCCATACTTATGTGAAAATTTATCATGCTTTGCAAAATCAAAAAAAATATGACTAGAACTAGATTTATAATTGCCTCTTTCACCTTTATTGACTTCATGAGGAGGTAAAGCAAATGAAGAAGTGGCTCCCTTTGGAACAACATCAAACTCTTCAAGGTTGTTAGAGTCTCTCCAACTCTCTGGTTCAAGTTTGTGCTTCTGAACACCTGCATCCTGCAATTGATGTTTCAAGCTATTGTATTCCTCTTGGATACAACCTTCACACTTTTGAGGTAGAGGACATGAAATGAAACTCCTTCTTGGGACTGTTTCAATGGCTTTCACGGCAGCTTTGGGACTCTCTCCATAACACTGTCCATAGCCAAGACCCAAATACTTAGGCCTTTCCTCAACCATTATTGGTTCAACAATACTCTGTGCATGCTTTCCCAAGCCCTTTCCTTCATAGCCCATCTTGGACATTAGCTTGGAACCTATGCCTTTAGTATGTTTTTCAAAAGAACCAATACAAGCATTCTCAGAGGAATTTGAAGACAAACTGGAATGGCTTACCTCTCTTCAAGATGGTACTTGACTAAGGCTTCTTGGGCAACAAAGAGTTGTGTTTCCAACTCATGCATCCTCTTCAGGTTCATATTTGCAATATGAAATTGCTTCTCCATTTCCTGTAGTCTGTCAGCAAACAACTGCTTCTCTTCCTTCATGGAATTCAGCTGCTTTTTAAGCATGCTACTCTTTCTTCCATCTCATACATTTCTTTCACCATATCCATCATGGTGGACAATTCTTGCTTCATATCTTCATCAAAGAGTTTTGTGAAGAGAGCAGAATTTGAGGACCCACTTGTAGAAGTTGTCATTATGCCAAAAAAAAACTTCAACAAGATAAATAAAGAGCTTATTTAAGAAAACTCTTGTAACAAACCTCTTGTGCTTTGGATTGCCTTGAGGTCCTTTGGGATAGAAGAATGCCTTTAGCCCTTCTCCTTCTTGTCCTTCCTGGACTGAGCTATCAATAACTTTCCCTTCACCTCTGCAAACTAGAAAATAGTCAGTCTGCAAAACAAGCATGCAATCAACCTCTTGTTGTTCAAACACTTTTCAGACAAGGAGCTTTTGCTTTGTCAATCAAGCATTCTGATATAACCTTCTTTGAAGGTGAGGTTAATCAAATTTCAAGCTCTTATACCACCCGATATGAAAATGGGGCACCTAGGCTTCTTGTCTAACTTACAAGAACCTCTCCCACTCCCAAAGCTTGAATATTCCCAAGTCTATTTAATTAACCAATGTAGAATTAAGAAATGCTTGAAAATATAGGTGTATGCTGGTATTTGCTTTTAAACTGATTATATGTTTAGAGTCTGCTGTTTGTGCTGATATGTGAATATGCTTAAACTGATATATAAATGCATATAACAGTGAATAATGCAGTAGTAAAAACAAACACATAAGATAGCAAATTAATTTGGAGTTCACCACAACTCTTGGGCTACATCTCCGTGAGCTCTAGTTAATTCAACTAGGTTCTCTGGGATTATGGTATTAGTCTTTTTTACAAGCTCTTGGCCCAACTCCTGTTGTTTTTACTCTGAAACAGTGGGTTCAGACACCATTTAATCCCCTGAATCTTGAAGCTTTGGCTCTTGGTTCTGGCTCTTGGTTTTGGCTCTTAGCTCTGACTCTGGCTCTTTGGCTCTGGTTCGGGCTCTTGGCTCTGACTCTGGCTCTTGGCTCGGGCTTCTTTCTGCCTTCTGCAACCTTCACGCTCTCTGGCTCATTCGGCTCTGGCTTCTTTTTGCCTTCTGCAACCTTCACGTTCTTTGGCTTTTCACTTGAACTTCAAGTGACCCCAAAGGCTCCCTCAGTTGCTCTTTTGCTTCTGCGCTGCCTCTTTGGCTTACGCGCTTCACAGTAAAACCCCAATAACAACCGTCAACAACGACTCGGCCACCAACAATTCAGCGGCAACACACAACAACTTGGCCATCGTTTAACAGCTCAACAACCTTTTTGTCTTTGACATCCATGGCTTCTAAGCCAAAATGGCACTGTTGATTCATTTCCCTCTTGGGCTCTTCGTCTTCCTGTCACAGTCTGCTCGAATCCCGTCTTTGACCATTAGCAATCATTGCTAAACGCCCTCAGGGATGAATGCCATCTATCTCATAACGGAAGGAAGCCACTGGCGCTTGAATCCACCTAAAACGGTCGCTTTGTGTTTACTCAGGAAAACACTGCAATAGACGGGAAAGTCCGCAAAGCACTGTCCATCCGGACTTGAAATATTCATAGCCCCACTTTATAGCGCCATCGGGTCTGCTTGGGGATCCCTATTGCATATCGCAATTGGCCTGCTCCATGGTTTTCCCTTTGTATTTTAAAATACATTGAAACGACGAAAATGCATGTAAAACTGCCTTTGGACGGACTTCAAAATATATCGATTACTGCCTAGAGCCCTGTCGGGTCTGGCCATCGCATCGCACATATATATATAACATATGTGGCCCTGCTCCAATGTCTTGTGCCGACGCGATACTGCGATGCGACAAGCCGCAATCGCAGATCGCACAAGTCTGAGGCCTCTTCATAAAATAAGGTCTATGCCAGCGCCGATTGTGATCCGCCGATATTGGCGATCGCGGTATCGCATCAGCCTGGTCCCCTCGTGTATTATGATGCTGATATCCATCGATTACCACCGTCGATTGCGATTACCGATCAGATCTGGACCGTTGATCAACCAGATCCAACGGTTCCTGTTTACTGCCTCCGATAGCTTTGTTTTCATGGTTTTCTTCATGTTTTTAAGGCCCGATGGTGTTATCTGATAAGTCCAAGTCTTTTCCTTTTTCGGTGGTCTTGCCCTTTTAGGAGATTTGGAAGACTTAGAAGGTTTTTAGACCCATTATTCAAGGGATTTTGCCTCTTTTTCCTTTGAAAAAGGGCAAGTTCATTTTATGATAGCTTTCCCATCTGAACTCTGTTTTCGCTCATTTAAGTTGCGTTGGATTCAGAATGGAGGGATCCCTGCAATGAGACTATTTCTGAGAGTAGCTTGTGATTTTCATTTTCCTCTGATTTACAAAGGATTTGTGCCATTTGGCCCCTTTTACCTCTTGCATGAAGTCTTTTAGAATTAGAGGTTTATCCAGGATCCATTTTTGGATTAGGTTTCCATTTCGAGCATTTCATTTTCTGCAGTTAGTTTAGGATTTGACTTCACTACATGCACTCCATTACATCATGACATCAAAGGAAGGACACATTGTATGCTGCAGATATAGTGCTGATACCTTCTAAGTTTATACGAACCCCAGGTTGATAATTAAAGTTGGTAGCCTTGAGAGTTGTAGGATTCTTGTTGCAATACCGAGGCTCATCGCCCATTTTAAGTTGCGTTGGATTCAGAATGGAGGGATCCCTGCAATGAGACTATTTCCGAGAGTAGCTTGTGATTTTAATTTTCCTCTGATTTACAAAGGATTTGTGCCATTTGGCACCCTTTACCTCTTGCATGAAGTCTTTTAGACTTAAAGGTTTATCTAGGATCCATTTTTGGATTAGGTTTCCATTTCGAGCATTTCATTTTCTGCAGTTAGTTTAGGATTTGACTTCACTACATGCACTCCATTACATGATATCATCAAAGGAAGGACACATTGTATGCTGCAGATATAGTGCTGATACCTTCTAAGTTTATACGAACCCCAGGTTGATAATTAAAGTTGGTAGCCTTGAGAGTTGTAGGATTCTTGTTGCAATACCGAGGCTCATCATCTAGGTACCGTCGGGCTTACTAACTAACCATCAACCCAGGGATCTAGGTGCGTATCCAAGGTCAGAGCTCCAAGACCAACGCTACCCTTCCTCTTCGGGATCTAGACATCAACACACAGGTTGGCCAAATGTCCTTCCAAGCATTCGCCATTAGATACTTCAACTCTCCCTAATAAACTAGATATATCCATTTGTTCAAACATGCTTCTCAAGTGTTCATCCTTCTTTATGGAGATATTTACCTGTTCAAATATACAAGTAAGCATAACCTTTGGGGTCCTCATTTATTTAGATGCCGTTTGTATCATCAAGTTATCCATATACAATTTTGTTGGAAGCTTTCTTCTTTTCATTTCTTCAGCAACACCAAATACATTCTCAGTACTTCATCATGTAGTATTCACTGTCATAATGTGCCCTCCCTCTCAATTGGGGAGATATACCCTTTCTTCTATCCAGGCTCCCTCTTAACTTAGGGAGATCAACTAATTTCTTCTTTTATAACATCAAAGAATCTTCAATCTTTCATGACTTCATCAAGGCCATCTTCATCATCATTTTTATAGCTTTTCTTCATCATGCTTATACGAACATCTTTATTATGTTGAAGGTTGTGTACCTACAAAACTTTAATAGCAAGTACAACCAAATACATATATGGAAGCATGAATTTAACTATATCAGAATAATGGAAGCGTTAGACTTTAGATAACAAATACCTAAACCTAGTTATGTTCATAATCAACAAGAGACACATACTTTTAAACTTCAACTTCTTGCTAGGGTTCTGTTACAAACCCTAGACTACAACATAAAGCAATTCCATTAGGGTATCGATCTCATTATATCTAGGGCCTTGACAATACTTTCAGAGATACATGTCAGACTCTTCTATGATATATTGGAAACCCTAGAAGCAATTCAAACAAGTACAATTCTATAATGCATCTAAGGGTTCATCAATTTTTAGAATTTCTACTAGGGTTTGATGCAAACCCTAAATCATATCGGAAACAATATCATATCCTAGAATATAAACCCTAGAATTTACATGAGCAACAACGATTAGGTTAGCATACTCGAATATACATATCTAGGATGCATTTCTTATCAATATTTACTAAGTAAACCTAGGACACACACATCAATACATCAAAGTTAGATATACAACAATTTATTCAGAATGGGGTTTTTGGTCATACAAACGAATATACACCTAGGCTTTTATCCCTAGAATCTTACAATAGACATTACAAAGGTTTGGATCATAAACCCTAGTTTACCAAACCCTAAAGGTCCAAGGCTTCATTTAAACATTAACAACAAACCCTAAAGGATTAGGGTTTTTATTATAACAATACCAAGACTCTAAACAAGAGAATAGGATTTCTAGACTTCATCATTAACCCTAAGTAGACTAGGGTTTCATAACTATAGACATACGCTTAGGTTGGGGTTTTATAGAGAACCTTTTAGGTTTCCATACGAATGATCAAAATATAATGAGGGTAGATTCAATCTAATGATTAATCACCCAAACAAGAATCTCTTACGATTCAAAACCCTAGACATAACGATGTTAGTAATGTATAGCAAAATTTAAAATAAGAATGATCGTACCTTTATATGAAGAGAACTTTGTAACAAAGCTTATAGACTAAGACATACCTTGGGTTGTTTCTTAACAAACCTTGTAGGACATCAATGCTTGAAGGGTTTCAATAGAACTATGCTTCAAGTCTATCCTTTGAAGTCTTCTCCATAACCCTTGAGCAATTAGCAAGCTTTCCTAGCCAAGGAAAAATATAAAGAGAAAGGTTATTAGCATATAATACAAACATATATAGATATGAGAGAGAAACTAAACACAAAAGAGGAGACAAGGAATAAAATAGTTATCTTTTGGTGAATGATGGAGGCTCTCAATCCAACTTTGAGGGATACCTACAACCTATACAAATAATTCAAAAATGTCTTAAGACAACATGCTAGACCTACAAATTTAGAAAACATAAAGGAAATTCAGAACTTAGAATAGAAGACCAAGGGAGGAAATGTGTAAGGGAGGAATTAGTATTATAAGTCCTTGACTTCCGATTCTTCTTCAGTCTTGTTCTTCTTAGATGGAGCTTCATCAACGACATTTGCTTGATCCCAGGACAATGACTCTGGTAATGCCCATCTTGTGGCAATTGTAACATTCAACCTTGGATAGGTCCATTTTCTTCTTTGGCCCTTTGAACTTCTTGAAGGTTCCCTTCTTTTTGTGATGAGCAGAGTAACCATTTGAGGTGTTTTCTTCTTCATTCTCCTTTTTGTTGTTTACCATTGATATTTTGGTTTCTTCTTCACTACATGCATTCCACACTTGTTCAAATGTTGGCATAACCTTCCAACTATTGAGTCCTGATGCAAAGGCACTCCAAGATTTAGGTAGTTCTAGACGAGCAATAATTATGAGCTCCTTTTCTAGGACAACCTCATCTATTGCTTGGAGTTCATCTTTGATTCTAGATATCTTTATAAAGTATGATGAAACAATATCATCATTTGTCATCTTAATAGTTCTTAGTTCATTCTTGAGGTTTGCTATTTGACCAATGTTCTTGATTGTGAATAACTTGGAGAGAGCTTAATACATTTCTTGAGCAGAATTTATGTTTGATATGTATGGAATTAAGTTATCCTTAACTCCATCCACTATTAGATTCATAGCCATGATTTGAAGTTCTCTAAACTTCACTTTATTTGCATTACTTGATTCATTAGTAGGCTTCTTGAATTTTCCTTGAACAAGATCTAAAACTTTATTCTTTTCGAGAATAAGATCTATTCTCTTTTTCCAGGCCCTGTTGTTGGAGGCTCCTTGTAGTTTGTTTTCTTCCTTCATTGAGTTTGTCATTGTTCCTGTAAATAGTAGGCTTGTCTTCTTGTGTGATCCCCCTTTTAATGTCCCTTTTCTTGGTCTCATTGTTTTTCAATAGATCCTTTAACTTGCTTTTTTCTTCCTTCTTCACCTTAGCTTTGAAATCATGTTAAAAAATTAGAAAGCCAGAAAGGTTTTCTTATGTTGATAATTACTTGTGATATTCTGATGTTCTTATTAACTTTCTTATGTTCTTCTTTTATCTTTGTTTTATCAAGCAATTATCAAAAGCGAAACATGAAGATCAGGGACATCAGATGTAGGCAGACAACCATGGATAAAGCCCCTATATAGGGGAAAACCCAGTCAAGAACTCTTCTTTCAGTTATTCAAATTGAGATGGACCAAGACCTTAGACCAATAGACCTTCCTCCTCCACCAAGTCATCTTTCCAAGATGACGTAGTAGTTTTCTTCTTATCTACCATCTTTTGCCCAACAATAATCTAGCAATTTGACCTTCTAGTTGCAAAATTTCGGCCTCCCAGTTACTACAAAATTTCGCCCCCCTTCTAGCAATTGCACAACATCACACATGTGGGAAAGAGAGAGAAAAATTTGACTTCTTATGCTTGTGAGAGAGCTTCTTCTCCTTTGCTATACTTCTTCCTTGAAATTCACACTTTTTTTCTGGCCCCAGAAGTTGCAGATCGAACTTGTTGTGTGTGAGTGACAAATCAGGTCAAGTTGCTATCTTTATATAGTGACTCTGCTGCCTAGTTTAGGCTGACTTATCCAGTTTGAGTTCGACTTGGTGGAGGAGGCCTAAATGACCTATTTTACAATAAAATAAATTTCTTCTTTGACAAATAAATCCCAAGAAAGATTCTTTACATTATGACATGGACAAGGATACTTGACACAAACCCTAGAAGCCTGCAATGGAGGCTATGTCCTAAAAATAATTGACCCAACCATGAAACTCATGCTTTAATAAGTCAATTTAATAATAATAAAATTTCATTTTTTTTCTTTTGAAAAATACAATATATTGTGATTTAAATACATTTATGAAGACCGAAACTAGTTACATTCTTCAATTGTTGGATGGTTACCAAATGTACGAGAAAATATTTTACCTATGGGGTTACCCATTTTGGTGGGTATCATCTAGATCCAACTCGAGGACATGAGCTCACTGTAGAGTTCTTTGACAAATAAATCCCAAGAAAGATTCTTTACATTATGACATGGACAAGAATACTTGACACAAACCCTAGAAGCCTATAATGGAGGCTATGTCCTAAAAATAATTGACCCAACCATGAAACCCATGCTTTCTTATTAAGATTACGAAGGATATGGTAGTATTGCATATCGTCCATTGCCTGATGCAGTATTTGGTTGCGCCTATTGATTTGCTGAAGGAGAGTGTTGGGAGAGTCCTTCTAGTGGACCATGAGGCGGATGACAATAGAGGAATCCCCAAATATCTTTGCCGATTTTATCCCCAGTTTGCCTAATTGAGTTAGGCCCTGAAACAGGGCTAGCGCTTCAGCTCTATTTTTCGAGACCTTCCCTAGACCCCACTCATAATGGAGGATGCGTTCCCCGTTGGCGTTGATGATCAGTCCCCCTGCTCCGGCTCCAGGATTTGATTTAGATGCCCCATCAAAAAAAAGATAGAAGCAATTGCAATTTTGTATGCAGTTGGCGAACTCCTCTTCTTTTAATCTAACTTTCCAGGAGCTGGTTTCTACCCTGCTCTGTTCATCCGTCATGCTACCTTTCTGTACATTATGATTTTTTTCCAGTATGTAACTTATGAAATCTCGCTCTTCCACACTATATTTTGTTGCATCTATCTTTCCTGTGGTTTTGATTGAAATGGTTTCCAGTGCGAGAGTTTTGGCCTTGCTACAGATTATTCTTGTAATTGAGTTCTTGTCTTGGAATATTTTCCGATTTCTTGCTAGCCAGATTTGCCATAGCAAGGTATAAGGGAGAGTGTTCCATACTCTCTTCACCAGGTTGCTTCTTTTTTCTTTCCAAGGGCAACATTTTCTCCATTTGTAGATTGTCTCAGCTATGGAATGCTTAGGGTCCCAAAGTAAATTACCTGTGGAAGACAGTCTTTTCCAACAGTCGACGGCAAAGGGGCATTCTACGAATAGATGATGCATCGTTTCTTCGGCGTTGCAGCAGTTGGGGCATCTGGATGGGCCGTTGATGCCTCTTTTTTTTAGGTTCTTTGCAGTTAAGATTTTGCCTTTCAGCAGAAGCCATATAAAATTTTTTATTTTTGGAAGTGCCTCTGATCTCCAAACTATTTTCCAGTGGTTCCATAAGCTCATCGGAAAGGTGCTGTTGCATAGGTATTGGTGGCCTGCTTTGACTGTGTAGTTTGTTCCTGTTAAATCCCAACGAAATCCATCCCTCTCATTTTCCTTGATGGGGGCCTTACTGTGGAGGAGAGCCTTAAGATAGCTAAGGCTAGGCTTTAATTCGCTGGGAATTTCTGAGAAGGACCATCCAGTCCAGGCGTGGGAATAAGGGTCCCAACTGGAGATTTGAGCCAGATGATGGATACCCCTATTGTTAAGAAACTTAATGACGGGTATGGCCTCTTTATGCATAATTATGGGTTGTTGTCCCAGGATTTTATCAGTTCCAATGTTGATGCTGGATCCCCCCCTGGAACTTTAGAAATATTTTGGATCATAAGAGGGAGGGATTTTTTGCATAACCGCCAGATTTTAGTGGAGTCCCTGTTGGGAATATTGGAGTCAAAGAGTTGTTGCCTGGGGAAGTTTAGATATTTGGTCTCCAGCACCCTTTTCCACCACGATGAAGGTCCTGATATAAACCTCCATACAATTTTCGCACCAAAGGCCAGATTTAAGAACTTTGGCGATCTAATACCAAGGCCTCCTCTATCTTGAGTTTGGATGACATGTTTCCAACTGACTAAATTAAACTTGCTTTTGTCGTTCTTCCCTCCTTGCCAAAGGAAGTGGCGTAGAACAACTTCCAATTGGTGGTGAAAAATGGTAGGAGCTTGATAGAGAGAAAAGCAGTAAAGGGAAGGGACGTGATACCTGACTTGAGGAGAATGAGACGACCTGCTGGGTTGAGTTACAGTGATCCCCATTGCTGCACTTTCCTCTTTACCTTGTCAATGATTCCGTTCCAGGTTCCAGCCTTCAAAGGCCCTAAACTCACTGGCATGCCCAGATAGGAGAAATGGGTCCATTCCAGATTGCATGTGACACCAAATATATTTGCGATGCTATGGATAACCTGATTTGAAGTGTTCCATCCATATATACAGCTTTTGAGTTGATTGACCAAGCCTCCAGAATACCCCATAAATTGATCAAGGAGTTTCTTGAATCGTCTTGCTATTGTGGTGGAGGCTCCTCCAATTAACAAGGTATCATCAGCAAACTATGAGTGATTAATGTTCTTGGCTCCATTCCCGAATTTGATACTGGTTATAAGGCCCACTCTCCGATTGTGGTCCAAAGCTTGACTGAAGGATTCTGCCATGAGGATGAAGAGGTAAGGGGAAAGGGGACAACCCTGTTTGAGACCCCGGGAGGATTGGAATGCTTCACCTGGCCTACCGTTGATCAGGGGGGAAATCCAGGGCCCAGAGATGCAAGCTACAATAATATTAATGAAGGGAGTCTCGAAACCCATCTTTTTTAGGACAACTATAAGGAAGGAGTGCCTTACTCTGTCGAATGCATTAGCCAGATCGAGCTTAAGGACAAATCCTTTTTCCTTCCTAGATAGACTCGAATGGATGGCTTCTTGAACAAGGAGAATGGAATTATTGATTTGCCTGTTAGGCAAGAAACCTCCTTGGTTTTCAGATATCAAGGAGGGAAGGAGGGGTTTAAGTCTGGAAGCTAAAATTTTGGACATAATTTTATAGGAGGAATTGCAGAGGGAGATGGGTCGGAATTTGGAGAGAGAAGAGGGTAGATTTTCCTTGGGTATGAGGGCAAGAAAGGTGGCATTGGTGAACCCTCCTATTTTCCCTTTTCTTTGCGCCCATCGAATCATCTTGATCAGGTCCTTTTTTATCAGAGTCCAGAACACCCTAAAGAAGCAGATGGGGAATCCATCAAGCCTGGGCGCCTTATCAGGATGCAGATTCCTGATTGCTCTTTTGATTTCCTCTTCTTCAATTTCCTTGCTAAGGTTGTCGTTCATCTCCTTAGTGACTCGTTTGGGTAAATGCTGGAGCAAATCGGAATAGTCTTCTGCCCCTTTGGTTTCAGTTAAGAGATCTCTATAATGCTTGGAGGCAGCCTTCCTTATGGACTCTTGAGTGCTCTGCAGATTTCCTTCGTTGTCCAAGATTGTGCTTACATTGTTCCTGAGCTTTCGAGCAGTGCCCTGTTTATGAAAGTAGGCTGTGTTTTTGTCTCCTCCTTGGAGCCATAATTGTCTAGATTTTAAGCGCCACTTGATTTCTTCCTCCCTATTAATGTGACTCAGCTGTGCGTATAATGCACTTTCTTGCTCCTTGCTTTGCTACGATAGACCATGTTCTTCGATCCTTAATTGCACACCTTCTAATTCACTCTTGATTTTCTTTTTGATCTTCTCTGGCTCCTGGTAATTTTCTTTGGCCCATTCTTTTAATACCTGTTTGGTTCTTTTTAATTTGGTTTCCCACATGAAGCTTGGCGAACCTTCTACATGCTGGCTCCAAATCTTCTGAACGTATTCTCTGACTGCTGGAATCCAATTCCAAAGGGGACTGTATTTAAAAGGGATAGGGCCGAGGGGACAGTGGGCATGAAAACCATGCTTTAATAAGTCAATTTAATAACAATAAAATTTCATTTTCTTTCTTTTGACAAATACAATATATTGTGATTTAAATACATTTATGAAGACCGAACCTAGTTCTTCAACTGTTCGCTGGCTATCAAATGTACGAGAAAATATTTTACCTATGGGGTTACCCATTTTGGTGGGTATCATCTAGATCCAACTCGAGGACATGAGCACACTGTAGAGCGCATGATCCATATGCTCGAATGATGAGTCCATGAGAACTCCAAAAATTCTTGGGTTCTTAGACCTGTAACCTGCACATTCATTCTTGGGTTTTTTGGTAATTGTCTGCCTTTTGTTGGAACTTTTAATGTGACAGACACCTTGAGAAGAGGAGGTTTATTCAACTTCAGGGGCCCTTTGGAATGATCTTGACTCACACCCCTAAGATTCTTATTATTCATGGCTTTCTCAATAGGTCTAGGGAACAAGAAAGGTTCAATATCTTCTACATGATCAGGAATTTGTGGTTCCCTATACAATACAAATGGTTACCCATCACAATTGGGTATAGTGGCCTATGATAAGTCCATTTGTAATTTCCCTCCAATCAAGGGAGACCACTTCCTTGATAATAACACACCCCAGGCATTAGGGACATCAATGACTACAATACCATTAACACAAATTTATCCTTATTGGCTGCCAAAGGCACCTTTACATCTTTGATGAGGCCATAAACATGAATGGATTTGAAATCAAAACCACAAACATTTTTGTAAGGCCTAGTGATATCCATCTCTAATTGATGCATATCTCTTAAAAGCATTACATTTGTAGAGGCACCAGAATCAAGCATACAAGTATGTAAAATGAGGTTGTTGATCACTAAGGACAACGAGAATGGTTCATGCCATCCATTTTTCTTGTCAAACTACAAGTTTCGTAAGATGAATAGAGGATCCTTGGGCTCTTCTTCAAAGTTGAAAGCCTTCCTTATTTGCCTCCTTTGAGACAGAAGCTTTGCTATCTCCAAAAGAGGGACTTGTACATTCACCTTAGCCAAGACATTAGTCATATCAACATCCAAAGCAATATCAAAGTTTTGAGGTTTATTCTTAGCCCAATTTTGAGGTTGGACCTAAAGCTTGTCCTTCTTTTGGGATGTGGTACTAGAGCTTGAACTTGCTTGGCCTTGGTCAACATTTCTTCTGGAATATTGCAAACCTTTAAACCTTCCATTGTTTTCCACTGCTATGCTTAGCTCAGCTTTATCGTTAGTATAGTTGGAATTTGATTAGTGTTTGGATTGAAAAAAGAATCACCAAGTAAGATGTTAAATGGGTAACCATCATTGATGACATTGAGGTGCTCAGGGGCTTCCTCCTCCTGCGCTTGATTGTATGGACACTCTTCTTGAGTGTGGTATTCCTCAGAAGGCTGGCAACACGGAGACTCTTCTTGTTCCACCAAATTGGTTGGAGAAAGGGTGTTTGGAACACTCTGTTGATTAGCACAGTCTCCCTCAGGATCCTTCTTCTTGAAAGGTTTCTCTTTTTTGAACTTAGACTTCTGTGATCCATAATAATTATAACAACATGTTTCCGTAAAAATCACATAAGAGATATTCTTGTTGACGCGTTTCGAACCAGCTAGTGTGGTTCATCTTCAGGACAAGATGAGGAACCAGATCCAGGCATTGAGATAAATAGATGTAGAGAGCTGCTAACTAGCCGTTAGCGGGTAACAACTAGTTTGACCAAGGGCAGGAATTGGACAAGGTTTTGACCAAAAAGGGTAAGGGAATCTAATTACAGAATTTAAAAATCATTTTGATAAAATAATGATATAAAAAGTTATAATTTTGAAAAAATAATATTATATAAAAAGTTATAAT
>APFE031643419.1:46273-95583 GCA_000404065.3 Pinus taeda | reverse complement strand
TCTTCAACTTGTCCTGACGATGAACCACACTAGTTGGTTCGAAACGCGTCGCCAAAAGTCATTTCTATGTGATTCACGCCGAAGCTATTCTTATAACTATGACAGATCATAGAAGTCTCACTTCTACAATTGTTTCCCTGCACGGTATAGCCACTGCATCAAAGGTTCACCATTTTGAACGGGCACGCTTGCAGGTCTCTAAGTTGAAGACAGATCTTGCTATTTAACTTGCTAGGCCAGATCTGCGTCTTCAACTTGTCTTGACGATGAACCACACTAGTTGGTTCGAAACGCGTCGACAAAAGTCATTTCTATGTGATTCACGCCAAAGCTATTCTTATAACTATGACAGATCACAGAAGTCTCAATTCTACAATTGTTTCCCTGCACGGTATAGCCACTGCATCAAAGGTTCACCATTTTGAACGGGCACGCTTGCAGGTCTCGAAGTTGAAGACAGATCTGGTTATTTAACTTGCTAGGTCAGATCTGCATCTTCAACTTGTCCTGACGATGAACCACACTAGTTGGTTCGAAACGCGTCGACAAAATTCATTTCTATGTGGTTCACGCCGAAGCTATTCTTATAACTATGACAGATCAGAGAAGTCTCAATTCTACAATTGTGTCCCTACACGGTATAGCCACTGCATCAAAGGTTCACCATTTTGAACGGGCACGCTTGTAGGTCTCGAAGTTGAAGACAGATCTTGCTATTTAACTTGCTAAGCCAGATCTGCATGTTCAACTTGTCCTGACGATGAACCACACTAGTTGGTTCGAAACGCGTCGACAAAAGTCATTTCTATGTGATTCACGCCGAAGCTATTCTTATAACTATGACAGATCACAGAAGTCTCAATTCTACAATTGTTTCCCTGCACGGTATCGCCACTACATCAAAAGGTCACCATTTTGAACAGGCACGCTTGCAGGTCTCGAAGTTGAAGACAGATCTTGCTATATAACTTGCTAGGCCAGATCTGTGTCTTCAACTTGTCCTGACGATGAACCACACTAGTTGGTTTGAAACGCGTCGACAAAAGTCATTTCTATGTGATTCACGCCGAAGCTATTCTTATAACTATGACAGATCACAGAAGTCTCAATTCTACAATATATGAATTCTCTTGCAAATTTTTTGTTGGTTTAACCATCACTTTTGATTGTCAACTACTCTGCTTTCCCACCTGTGATGCATGTTCGCTCATGTGTTCCCTTCTTAGCTGAGTACTGATATAGGTTTTCAATGGGCGCACTCATCCCAACCCACTTGTCTTAGAACCTTTCATTCACCTTCCTCGACTCACTACAATAGTCACACCCTTGCTACTGACAGAGTCATCTTACTTGCCTCTGTGCAACATCACAGTCAAGGCATTACCCTACGACCCACTGCTGAGACTCCTACACCAAATGGTTTGAGGTCCAATTGGGACTTCTTACCAGAGAGATCCCCTTGACATGTTGGCGATTCCAACACCATCAACGGGAGAATAGAATCAAATATTTGGAAGATTTGGTAGTTAATATAGGATATGATCCTAAAGATATAAATGTTGCAGAGTAGATCATCAAGAAGAAAAACCTTGACATTGCAATATTGAGAAAGTAGTTGAAACTACCAGCTAGAGAGGATTCCTTGACTAAAGATACTGAAGAAAATGAGACACAAAGGGGTGACATGATGAAGTTAATCATCGAGTAGGATATTCAGATCAAAGACATGGAGGTAGAAATGGAGAAAATGATCAAAGAGAAAGAACTGAGTCAAAGGGTAGCCACAATCCCCCTGGATGTTATACCCATCACACAAATCCTTACTACAGGAACTGCAACTGCAACAACCTCTTCAACGCAAACTACAAGCGCTGAGTAGGTGAAAAAGACACTGAAAAATGTGTCAATCCATTCAGAAGAAATTAAGAATTTCCATAGGCAGCTCAAAGCTCTATAAGAACATAAAGCTAGAACTAAAGCTTCTCATTTGTTTGAAGTACAGAAGTAAAAAAGGTTGCTAGAGAGGTTACAATGGGTGGAGAAGGATACAACAATTGGTCAAGCCTTCGCCCAAGCCAAGGAAGCCATTTGGATGGATGTTTTGGTCTCCATGAATCAGATTTTTCCATGCATCCAAATCATTTTTGAATAGAAGGAACTGATACAAAAGGCCACTGAAACCATTATTGAAGTATGGGAGAAGTTGGGAGACATGCCTACACAAGCTTCCAACATCATCAAGTTCTTGAATTCAAAGAATAAGTATGAACTTGGAGAGTTAGGAATTGTTGATAGGATTTCTACCATCTTGGAAGTCAAGAAGGTATTAACTAAAAGAAATCTCATTACTCAATTTGAGGAGAAATGTGAAACACTAGAGTTGAGAGTGAACATATTCTTCAACAGGATTGAAGCATTAATTCAGAAAGGATTTCCCAGCATATATGATTAATGATAAACTGATTACTCAAGAATATTATGTTTTGAGGATGAAGGATGTGGCCAAAAAAAGTATTAAATTCAGTGGTATAAAAGGCAACATGACAACTAGAGCATTCTTACAGTCAATGGGAAATGACTTCTTTATCCATCGTGAGTTAAAACATATCTTCACAGTAAAGCCAACATTTGCAAATTATACCGAGGTTTATGAGATTTACTGAACGGTAATCAAGTTAACCATTCTAGATGAAAAATGGTGGGAGCAACTATGTGATCTATTGGACTAAAAAGCGACTCGAATGCAGTGAGAACATCATCCAATGCATCAGCCAACACAACACAGTTATAGGCTGATTCAATAATGGAATCCTCCAAAACAGAGCCACCTCTTCATGTAGTTGTCCACCTTGCCTATGATTGTGCAAAAGATCGATTTTATGGTTTAGATAATGCTAATAATACACGACCACTTGAGATGACTATTTTGTAATCATTTTGTAATTATTTTATAAATACTTCACAGTTTGAAGTATTACAGGTTGATTGTTGAATATAATTTCCTCTGCGAATTGTGATTTTTCTAGTTGATGGAAGCATCGATAATACAAGGACATTCTTCATAGGATTCATGTGGTGTACAAATTGGTTATGTTTTCTTCTATTCATGTGTTTAATCATTGTCTTTTTTCTCTGTCATTTTTGAAAAGCATAATTACATAACATAAACTGCGATAAATAGGATATGTTATACAAGACAACCTATTCTAGCCATTAGTAATTTATATGTTTTCTACTGAAGTCAAATTAAGGAATCCTTCATTGCTCAGTTTCTATTGAATCTTACATTTCTTCTATTTCATAATCCATTTAAAATTCTGAAAGATTCAACTAGTGCAATGTAGCTTTCCCTATGAAACTCCAAAATTTGATATAGATCCAGTTAATATTTACACTCCATAGCCCAATCGAATTATAAAAATTTAATCAACCAAGCAATCCAATAAAAAACAACTAGTATAGTAATAACTAGCCTAAAATTTACATGAAACATAGCTAAATTTTACAGAGAGATCCCTCTCCAAAGCTGGTAGGGCTAGATCTGAGCTTCCAAAGTGGTTTTGATGTTGTCCTTGTGTTTACTCCCTCAACCTCAAAAATACAAAACGACAACAACCAATAATAGAGAGAGAAGATAAGTGTGTATGAAGAAGGAACCAAGCCATAAAAATAAATATAGACATATGAGGGTTTTGATATTGCGACATAGAATGGAAGGTGTTATAAACCTTTTGAGAGACAACAACTTATATGGAACTACCATATTACATGCTTGGTTAGAAATCATTGTTGAAGTATTAAACCTAAGAGAGAGTACTAGAAATTGATGAATAAATTATTGAATTTAGCACAAAAGGAACTAATAAAGTGGAATTAGCAAGGAAATGTTTGATTAGAGAAGGATCCCCTTTGTTTTGTACAAGGCCATTATTGAAACTCCATGAATTACAATAGGTCTGAACTTAGTAGGTTTAAAGATAAAATATCGATATCAATATACAAAGGAGAGTTTCCTTCATGCTTGTGTCCTTTAATGAAACCTATTAATGATTGAGAAAATCTTCCTCTTGTGCCATTGGATATGGCTCAGGTGTGACTAGATACAAGAAAACTATAGTGTAAATGACCTTACGGTTATGTGGAGAATGATTCTCCCTTCATGAATTCTCAAAGAAGTTTAAATAGAATTAAATAATTGTAATTATTTTTAGTCCCTGCCATCTCGCAATGGCATGGGACTATAGTAATCAATTTGTAGCTTTTTAGCATTTATTTAAGTTAATTATCATGATAAATAACCACTTCCTATCACGAATATCCAAACTTGTTGAACAATATTCCATTTCATGCTATTATTTGGCCTCTTCTCGAGGCACGAAGGTGGAAAGCATAAGTTATATCATACTTTTGCTTCACATTTGCAAATTTAGCTTCAAACTAATGCCAGCATTAAATCTCAAGCATTTTATGTTAATAAAAATATATTTAGTATAATAGAGAACCACCACCGCTGCATGTAGGGCTGCCACCACTGCTTTTTGCCATGACTCTTAGGTGTCATACAATATTCTGCTCTTCTGTTTACATGACACATCTTTTGTTCTTATGTTTATAATTGCTATGAGGTTGTAGTTGTTCTAACATTGTGGGCTATGGGTGATCTCTATTCTTTGCTGAATTGACACTCGAAAATGAATAAGCTCAAAAATCAATAACGATAGACTGCTCAGCCTCCGTTCATATACTGCTCATTCTCAGTTCTTGGCCTGAGTTCAAAGTTCTTGTCCTTCAGCGAGAATGCAATAATAGGCACGCCCACATATTTTTAGAAAGTATACTGAAACATCCAGTCTAGTCTCTTCAAGGATCTTCCAGGATTTCTAACAAGTATTTTGCATTTTCTCTACAATTCTCCATAATCTATTTGTATCCCTGTAGCATCCACAACAATTTTAGCTTAATAAAGTCTAGGAATGTGATGCTACAACAATTTTAGGTCAATTGTTTTGAGTAAAGCCCAAGAATATTGTCAGCATTCAAACTTAATTTAGACTTCAACTAAATTAGTATGAAAAGGAATTTTAATAGTGGTAGCATAATTGTTTTTCTACAGAATTAAATAGAAGAACTTTAATCTTGTTTTGCTACAGATTAAACATAAGAACTTTAAACTAGGACTAGGTTTCTTCTCTATTTCATTGATGCTACTTACGATTTCTGTAGATGATGCAAGGCCACACTAGATGCCTATCAAAGTCACCTGCAGGAACCGAGCAACTTCTTCCATCTCTAGATGATGCAAGGCCAAACAAGATGGGAATAACGGAAACTGTTTATTGTGTATGTCTTGTACAGTGGAGAAAACGATGATATAATTAGCATAGTTTGGGATCTAAATGTTGAACATCAGTCCTTGTTTCTGTATTGCAGTTCCACAAATACAAAACTTGCTCTTTGGGTCATTGAATTTGTAAGAGTAAACTCCCCCACCCGCACATAAGCCTTGTTCTGTTGCCCCCTGGGGATTGGATGTTACCTCTTGGACTGATTGGATGGAATGAATCACTTGAAATGTTTTTATTTATCCAAAAATCAAAGTCTGTCCAGACTCCAAACTCTTACAAACTGAAACACACATTATGCTAGTTATCCATCTACTTGGGCTGTAGAATGCCCCTGTCAACACAAATATCATTATGCCATTCTCTATTCACCAGAATGCAATGCAGATAAAATCAGTAAGCCAAATATCCATATGTCACTGTCTATCCACTAGAATGCAATGCAAATAGAATGAATGGGCCAAATGCAATGTAGAAAGAAGAATTTTAGCCAATTCAATTAGCCCCAATTATCACAGAACAACCTTATTGTTTTAGTACATAACATCTTTATGCAAATAACTAGTTTGACAATGAGAATTTATTACAAATTCGAGATAAAACAAGTATACTAACCTTTGTATCAACCAGTAATGGTACTAGTGCCACTACTCTAGTCAGAGCACCCGACTTGAAATAATGTAGTATTTCATTATGTCTTTCTCATCCATTAAGTTCTCCTAGTTTCTGCATCTATGCTAGGAGATGAAATGAAACAGGCGTGGACCTACTTGTTACTTAGACCTTGTGACTTGAAGAGAGGTGGAGCTACGAAAAGATCTGGCTATGGCACGAAGAGATTGAGTTTCTTAGAGGGTTGACAGTATTCGGTAGAGTATTCAGGATCTTATGGATGAGTTCGCTGAAGTACAAGCAAAGCATCAAGAACAAGGCAACATGTCAACTCTCTCCTAAACAAACGTGTAATGCTACTCAATGACATCTGTCGAAAAGCATGTCAAAATATTGCTGTAGATTCAATGCACTTTATTTAGTAAGCCTAAAATGCATTTTAGAATGCACTTTATTTAGTCGCATTCTTTACCCTTTATGTTGACATTGTTTGTTCTTTTTTTTGTTTATGTCTATAAAGCTTTATTAGTCCCCATCTAAGCAGTAAGGCCATCAAAAGGCAATTTCTTAGTTGCAAGGCATAAATAAATATCTTCAGTAGTAACCTTAATGCTACTTCCAACAGCCTCTATCTCCTCCACGCACTCTTTCAAGCCTAAAATCTTCCATTTAATCCTTAACACAGACATTTAGAGGCCCTCCACAGCTCAACGCATGCCTATTTGACCTCTTCCTTTTATTTTAGGGGTTCTTGCTAGCTAGCTATTTCTAACTTCTAAGCTGATCAGAAAGAGGGTGTTGTCTTAATTAGCAGAATGATCTGATTTACTTTGATAGGTTACTTGACCCAGATTTAATCCACCTTGTATTTGTTGAAAGTGGTATGTGCTCGAGTTTCTTTTCTAGACAAATCTCTTATCTCATTAAATGACATTAATAGTATGCTTATCATTTTACATTACATACAAAGATGGACATCAACACAACTAGATATCAGATGGTTGGCTGAGTTGGCAGTACTTATTGTTTCTGACATTGATCATTTTGAAGTCTACCAAAGGCAATCTTCCATGTTTTCCAACGTTTTTTACGAATTTCCAAATATAAAGGGAAGCGAGGGAACCAACTAGCTACAATATGCAAAAGTAACCCCCAGGCCAGACCTAATAAAAGAATTAATCATTTTCCATGACTTTTGACATCCGAAAGGACATAGAAGGTAGGATTGAGCAGTGATGGCTATGTTTTCTGTTTAAAACATAAATATAGATTGTTTTCAACAAAGGTCCACCACAGGGGCAATGTTGTTCTACTATATCAGAAGCATGCACTGTTAAATCATTGGAAGGGCCACAACATGCTACAACCCAAATCAAACAATATTAGCGAGCATCAACAGCACAGACAATGCAACAACCACACCAACAAACATTATTGAGCATCTCTGGCACAAAAAAACTCCCAGATAGCACAAAAACTACCAAAAATATTTGAATGTGGTAATTCCTCTATCAAAAGAGGAAAACCTCCAAGCCATGCTTTCCCATAGATGGAATCAAACAATTAAGGGATAGATCAGACAGATTAAGACTCCGATCCTCTTAGAGCTCAGGAGCATTGTAAACAGGCTATAAGTAGTTGTTAGTAAGATGCAATATAGGTTCAAACATCCAGAGATTGTAGATACTTTGCTACTCAAGCATCTCATCTTCATTCATTAGTTATACAAACTTCTTTTGTTGTTATATGTTCAATATTCCATTTTCTCTTCTATTATATGCTTGCACTTGAAAAATTTTCTCATGTTTTCTTTTGTTTCTAAGGCCAGATAAATGTCATCTTATCTCTGTTTTCATAAATTAGATTTGCAAGCTTCTTTTTTGCCTGTAGCTAGCCATTCATTTATGTTTATATATGCATCTGCTGGTATGGTTAGTATTCTCCATCCATTCATTGAAAATACAAATTGTTGAGCATCAGTGGTCTAAAGCCTTGTAAGCTGAGGGTGTTCATGCATGTCTTGAGTAAAAACATAGTTGAAATGGTTATCTAGCTTGATCCAAACCATCATTCATTCCAATAGTTCTGAGAAAAATATTTCTCCAATCTGAAACCTAGGAGAGTTTCCTGGAGTGATAACATAATTAGTGTCATTGTCGGGGAGAGGAAATTGAAGCTCAACTTCCGTAGGAAATGAAATAGATCCACCTTTGATGATAGACAAAGTCTGGGCACATTTTTGGTTGTAATCATCTATCTGGTGACTCTACTGGAGGCTGAACCCCTTGGCGACTCCACTTCATAGTTCTGGCTCAGTTTGTGAGGCATACTTGGAGAAATCCTCAAAAGCTACAAGCTGACGTAGTACCTAACCCTGAAAAAATCATCAAAGAGACAAAGGTACTCCAGAAAGGAGCATCAAGTTTAGGTAAACCTAAACAATCTCCTATATCTCTTCAAGAAAGGCTTGTAATAGAACAAATACATGTTGAGAGTATATCATCTAATACTAGCAGTGAATAAAAAGTCTCAGAGATTCATAAAGGTCCTTATTATTTAGGTTCTCCTTTTACTTTAAGCCCAAAGGAAGCCTCATCTCGTATCCATCATACTCCTTTAGTCCTGTTAGTCACTCCTCAGCCCTCTATCATTCAAACTTCCAATACTCCTTTAGCCACCACAACTATGGTAGGTCCACAAGCACCTACCAAAATGGAAAGAATCATAGCTGATAGGTATGGACCTCTAATACTACCCACTCCTTTGAATGCCATGCCTACTGGAGAATATCAGAAGTATATGCCTAAGTTCACTAGAACTGAAGGTGTTTCAGCTAAATAACATCTTGAGTCATTCTATAGCTATGTTGATAACCTTGATATTAGTGAAGATGATGTCTGGATGAGAGTCTTTGTCCAAAGCCTAGAAGGAGAGGCTAGAAAATGGTTTAGGGAATTGACCCCAGCATCTATAATAGATATTGAGGCCTTAGATGATACATTCCTAAAGCATTGGGGGGATAAGAAGGATCTCCTCTACTACCACACTGAGTTTGGGAACTTACAAAAGGAAAATGATGAGTTGTTGTCTGATTTCAATAAGAGATTTAACTGCACATACAACAAGATACCAGTTGAAGTAAAACCCACCACTACCTCTGTTAGACTCATCTATGCCAATGCCTTTGATTCTGACTTCTATTTACTGTTGAGGGACAGGCGATGTGCTTCTTTGGCTGATATACAAGATGCAACCCTGGAAGTGTAATCAAACATCATGGATATAGAAAAGCTCAAAGGTAAAGCTGATAGAAGAAGGTAGAGGGGTGAGCCTTCATCATCTTTAGATCCCAAGATCGATAAAATGGCCAAAATGATAGAGTCATTAGCCTTTGAAGTTTCCAAATTAAAGGTTGAGCATCATTCTGGGAAAGGAAGGGTTCCTAATACCTTTTCTCCTCCAACTCCAAATCCATATAGAAGACCTAATGAGCAGTTGCAGATTTTGCAAAGAAGAAAAGAGGCCAATGAAGACCAAAGGGTGAAGGTCCTTTTTCAAAATGCAGTCATGGAAGAAGAGTAGTTGGAAGAAGATGATGAGATCCATGGTATGGAAGACAAAGGTAGCGCCACTTTTTTAACCAAAGCTGCCTATGAGAAGTCATTTTTGAATGAACAGATCAGCTAAGAATGGGATGATGAGGCTGTTCTACAAATTGAAGATCAACCCCAAAATAATATAAGGTCGATGATGAGTAATTTCAAGGGGAATCCTATTCGTAAAGCTGCTATCCTTGCAGAACATCAAGCTAATAAATAGAATCAACCAGCAGTTGATGCTATCATCCTCAAAGCTCCGGCCATAGAGGTAAGAGGCCTTGACAAGTCCCCTTCTTCTTTCAATTTTCAATTAGAAATTCAAAAGCCAAGAATAGCTATGCCTCTAATTGAAGCAATGATGAATCCTTCAAGAAATCTGTCCTTGAGGCTCTTGAGCCTAATGCCATCCAAGCTTCCACTGATTAGGAAAATCTACAATATGACCAACTGGCTGTTATTCTCTGCCCAATGATTGAAAATTGTGAAGACAACTTCCCATCATTCTATGTTTCTCTATTGATTTATGATGAAATCCTTCATAATTGCCTTCTAGACACTAGACCCAGCCATAATCCAATGCCCAAGCTGTCATGAATAAGCTTGGTCTTGACATTACCAAGCCTTATCAGTTGGCCTCTACGTAGCTTAAAAAACCAGGTTGCCAGATCACAGAGGAAGAAGGTTAACAGATTTGGGACATGATATTTGACGAGGCTTGCTCTACGGAAGCTGCAGGAATAGGTGAAGTCGTTGTCTCCCCCACACAAGAATGCATTGATTCATCTTTTGTTTTAACGTTTCAGGTCACAAATGACACAACAGAGTATGAAGCAAACCTTATCATTCAGCAGGTGTACAAAACCTCGCAATCAAAACATGCATGACTGAAAGCATACAGAGAGGAGGTGAAATATAGACCATCTCTACCTGAGAATATCAAATGCTGGAATTTTTTTGAAGTAGAGAATCAAATCAATAGGCTTTTGCAAGTCTTTGATGAATTGGGTGATATACACATTGACCGAGAGAAAGAAACCTTTCATAGAAAGGTAAAAAGGGTCATTTTTTACTGAAAAGGAATGCATTAAAGGAAGGAGGACATGTTTTTGATGGCCCATTCAATGGGATATTCTTTGAACTTTATTTTAGTTAAGGCTTTCAAGCCTTGGTATTGTAAATATGTTGTTTTCAAGCTTTATTTCATGCTAAATAGACTCCATGCCCAATGCAACACTAGGAGGAAGATTTGATCTTATTTTTATAGGAAAGGCATTATTCTACAGTTCTTGAAGCCTCACAGGGAGGCTTTCATCCCCAAAAGGAGCTAGTGTTAGCCTTGTGGGAAAATGGTCCAAAAATGGATCCAAGTATACCCTTTAATGTCTCCATATGCTAGCGTAATCATGCCAAAGGATCCAAATTTTCTGTTAAAATCTTCAAAATCTTCACTAAGATCATCCAAGGAGCAAAACCATCACATGCCGAGAGTCCTTGGAAGGGAAAAAATGCACTATCAGGAGGCTAAAACACTTCAAAAACCATGAAAAAACAATGTTGCAGGCTTAACACCCAAGAATGCACAACTTCCATTAGATATGGCCAATCAACGACCCATATCTAAGTGGCTAATTTGCAAATCAATAGTAGCAAGTAGTGGAAATTGGTTTTGGACACCACCGAATAACGATTGTCGATGACTGGATTGGCGGATCACAATTGACGGAGGCGAGTTGGAATTATTGGCACAGACCAGGGAGAGGTTGCGACTGCGATCAACAATTAAACGCGGACCATCAATAGAGCACACATATCAACGACCCATGTTACCTCGCTGGATCACTCTAGGCGGAAACCAAGGAGTGCAACCTTTACACACATACGGATGTGACTTGCAATAACGATTAAACTAGAACCCAATGGGATTCGCAATGATATTGCATAGTTTTTCAAGTCTGCACAAGGTTGTTTTCAATGCATTTTTAATGTATTTTCGTTGTTTCAACGAAATACAAAGGAGCCTTGACAAACACCAATAGTGATGAAGCCCATACTTGAAAGGGTCCAAGAAGTGAAATATATATATTTTGAAGTCAATGAAGGAAATATTCCACGTTTTCTATTGTTTTTTATGAATTTCCAAATACAAAGGGAAGTGAGGGAACCAACCGGCTGTGATATGCGACAGTAACCCCCAGGGTAGACCTAATAAAGGAATTAATCATTTTTCAAGATTTTTGACATCCAAAAGGAAAGAGAAGGTAGGATTTAGTAGTGATGGCTATGTGTTCCATTTAAAATAGAAATATACATTGTTTTCAACAAAGGTCCACTACAGGGGCAACATTGTTCTGCTATAATAGAAGCATGCATTATTAAATCATTGGAAGGGCCATAACATGCTACAACCCAAATAAAACAAGATCAAGGAGCATCAATAGCATAGACAACACAACAGTCACACCAACAAACATTATGGAGCATCTCTTGCATAGAAAAATTCCCAGACAATGTAGCAACTACCAAAAATATCTGAATGTGATTATTCCTTTGTCGGAAGAGGAAAACCTCTGAGCCATGCTTTCCCATAGAGGGAATCAAACAGTTAATGGATAGATCAGACAGATTAAGACTCCGAGCCTCTTAGAGCTTAGGAGCAGTGTAAATAGGCTATATTAGTTGTTAGTAAGATGTAATACAAGTTCAAACCTCTGGAGACTGTAGAGACTTTGCTACTCAAGTGTCTCATCTTCATTCATTAGTAATACAAGCTTCTTTTTCTATTCTATGTTCAATATTCCATTTTCTCTTATGTTTTAAGCTTGCACTTGAACAATTTGTTCATGTTTTCTTTTGTGTCTAAGGTCAGATAACTGTCATCTTATCTCTGCTTTGATAAATCAGATTGGCAAGCTTCTTTGCTGCTCATAGCTAGCCATTCACATGTGGTCATATATGGATCTACTGGTACAGTCAACATTTTCTTTTGCTTCCTGTAGCTAGCCATTCATTTATGTTTATGTATGCATCTGCCAGTATGGTTAGTATTCTCCATCCATTCATTAAAACTACAAACTATTGAGCATTAGTGCTCTAAAGCCTTGTAATCTTAGGGTGTTCATGCATGTCTTGAGTAAAAGCATAGTTGAAATTGTTATTTGGCTTGATCTAAACCATCATTCATTCCAATAGTTCTGAGAACAATATTAAAGATTATATGTTACCAAGCATCTCCGATATGAAACCTAGCGGAGTTTCCTGGAGTGATAATAGGTCGATCCAAAGTGATAATTACAGTGACCTTTGCAAGGTTAACCATCAATCCCTACTTACGTATGACATGTCCCAACAATACTCCATAATGAACACAAAAATAAAATTCTTCAAATTAAAGAAAATTTGATACTTCTTGCATGTATCCAATACTAGGCACAGACTAGAAACATGTTTCTTAAGTAGCCCAAATATTGTCCAATCGTCGATGTAGAACTCGAGACACTTGTGAATAAATTCCTTGAGTGATGCGAATACCACCCTTGAAAATATTTAAGGAGCATTTTTCAGTCTGAAAGGCATAACTATTTATTGGAATGAACCCCACTTTGTAGCGAAGGTAATCTTGCTTCTATCCTTCAACACAATCTTAATTTGCTGATATCCTGAAAATCCATCTATGAACGAATAAGCCTCCTATCCGCTAATGATTTCTAGAACTTCATATGTAAAAGGCATAGGAAAGGGGTCATGCTCTCATGCATCATTTAACTTCTGAAGATCTACCCAAATACTTATATCACCCTCTGGTTTCTTTTCCTGGACTACCATCAGGCTAACCCATTCTGATTCTTTAACTGGCTCAAGTATACCAGCTACGAGCATCTTATCCAACTATTCTCTTACTTTTTCCTCATACTTGGGGTTCAGTCAGTATGGATGCTGCTTAACCGACTGCAAATCTAGATTTAAATTTATCTACATGATACCCAAATCACCTAGTATACCCTTGAATTTAGAGAAATTTTTCATAAATAAATCTTGATATTCATGCAATAATTCAACAACCCTTCCTACCGTGTCTTCATCCCAATAGTCACCAATATGTGTGAGCTTTAGTTCTTCTTCTGAGCCAATATTTACTTGTTTTGTCTTTACTAGCTATGATATTTTAGGGATCTCTACATTAGGTCCTACAACTTCAGATAGTCCCTCTAACTCATGAATATTGATATTTCACAGATACTCATCGCCTTCTTCTGTAGTAACATTGTGGCATTCCAAATTATGTTGTAGTTGCACACTCTATTCAAGTTTCATCCAAGTTATAGGCTCTATTGGTGTTTAGAAGATCCCTAGCTTAATCTCCTAAAGCACTTGATCAATGCATTCAAACTCGTATTCAAAGTTGAATTTTAGTAGGAAACTCACCTTCACTTCATCCCAATCAGCAGTCCCATGTCACAGCTCCGTCTCTAAATACCAATTCATTGGTATAACATCTAAGGTATGAATAAATATATGTACCCACTCCGGTTGAGGTACCTCACCCCAAGCCTTAGTCCATCGAGCCAAATGTTCACACAAGTCATCCTTACATGTATACTTTTCACTGAGCCTCATTTTTGTGGTGGAAAATCTTAATCTCATCAGCCTATGATATTCCTTCCAATCAGCAATATTATCATTATGGGTTCCCAACCATCTTGTGGGCATAGCTCTTAAATCAAAATTTAGAGCCTTGAACCTATGATCCTATGGTACGTCTCTTTCAAAATGGTTAAAACAAATATTGACATCATCTAGCCCATCATAATAAGGAAATTTACATACCTCAGTTGATATAAAACGCATAAACTTTGTTAGCCTATTGCATTGTAATGTGGACATATCATGCAACCAATTCTGCCATTTTTCTAATTCTTCAGCTGAGTCTGATTATCATGAACTGTCCTTCTCCCAACCGATCCTTCCATCCATAGTGGGATTAATCCAGTCTTTTTCTTGTGCAGTGAGATTATATAAGTGATAAATGTCTTCATCCTCATAGTCATCATAGACTGTCTCTTTGTATCACGCACCTTCATCTAGATCCAATGGAACAACCTCTCTAAGGCCATTCTTTTGAAACACCATGCTTCACTTCTACAAATTAATAATAACATTCATGTGAAATCCCAATTAATCTTGAGCAATTGTGTATGGATTATTTTCATCTACTATTTCAATAAATTCAAAATTTGTGAGCACACTAACTCCCTTAATATCTATAACCACTCCATGTAGGCAACCCATTAGAATCATCTTTCGTTGGTTTTCCATGCATAACTAGATTGTCGACCATTGTAACTTAGGTTTCCCCATACGTTCCTAGGTTTTCTATGGCAGTACATTCACCTTAGATCCTAAGTTTAGAATTACCTGGTTCATGTCACAATCACCAATTTGTGTTGTCAACTACTTCTCCCTAACAGTCCTATTCTTGCCTCGATTCACCTTATTCATTGTGCATTGCTCTAGTAACAACTTGTCTTTGCTAGCAATGTTGTCTGTCAGTTCTCGTAGTCCTTCAATTTCCTTCTGATCTCTCAACAACTTCACCCATGTATGTAGAAATGACTTCAGCACCATGGAATCAGAGTCCTATGCTGCAGTAATTTCTTTATATTTCTCCTTTTGTAGGACTATTTGTATTTGAGTTTTAAACATAGAAGCACCTGGATCCATAAAATAATTTCTTGCCTCCATAAATTTCTCATTTTCTCTTTGTAATTCAAATCCAAAATTCTTCTTGCTAGCCCTGTGAACCCATGTATCCGATACCAGTTGCTTTCCTTCTACCTTGTCTTCACCAGTGGCTATACTGCTTTGTGTGACAATATTGACACTAGGATTGTATTCATGTGACTTGGACCTCATCATCTAAATTTTATGCATCAGTTGTTGTTTCTTCTTTTCTAGAATAATTTATATTAATACAGGACAATCTTCTACAACATGATCAAATTGCTTACAATATTGACAAGAAGGATGGGTTGGATTCTAACATTTACGTGCAAAATGTCTTAGTTCTCCATAATTGTAGCAGATGATATTTTCCCGGTCTATTCCAGTGCCTCCTTCTCAACCTCTTCCGCATCCTTGGAATCCTCCATGACCTGCAGGTGAGATTTGCTCATTTTGCGCATGGGTTTTAGCCTGCATCCTACACATTGGGGTTTTTTCTATCATCAAGTCATAGCTTTGGCAATCTCTTTCATCATGGCCAATCAATTTACAAGATTTGCAAAATAATTTCTTTGATGTCTGTAAATTTTTTTGCAATAGATAATAATTGTCGGTTGGATGCATTACTAACACTTGGAAGATACTACACCAGACACTTGAACTGACACTTGATAAACTAGGAGACTCTGGTTTCATTGGATTGTGACCTTATAGAGTTATATAGTTCGGGTACATAGGGCATTGATCCTTATAGTAGCCTAGAGATTTTCACTTCGTGCACCAAACTTGACAGTATAATCCCGACTAAACCTCCTTTCCCTTCTTCAGATCTTGTAACTCCATATGTAGGCATGCTAATTGTGACTAGATTTGTTGGACTCCTAAATTTGTGTCCTATATTGGCGAAGCCTCCAACTTCATCGTGATCTCTAATTCTTCATCCTGAGATCCGATTTTGTTGAGACAAAGGCAATCTTAAGTGTGGCAATAATGTATCTATGTACCATTCCTTATGGTGTTCATCTGAAATCTGAAGATTAGCTTCCCTCAGAAAGCACTTCAACCTCTAATCTATATCCCATGCAGACTTGTTAACTAACTACTTGATCTACTTTATTTCAGTACCACACTAAGCTTGTGATTTTGAATTTCTAAATTCTATGTTTAGTGCAGTCTTTATCTTATCCAATGTAGCATTTAGATTGGTTGTACTATATTTGATATACCATACAAGCAGTCTATCCTATAGCACTGTAACCAATTGCACTTTCTTCATGTCATCATCATTGACTTGTTGTGCCTTCAACATAGCTTCTTCTACAAACCAAAACTGATCAGGATCCTCTGATACCTGACCTTTGAATATAGGAATTTTCATTGTATTTTCCAATACATAATAATGAAGGTGGAGGTGGAGGTGGAGGCATAGGTGTATGAGGTAGAGGTGGAGTGGATGGATGAGGAATCCCATAAGTGCCCTAACCTTCTGTATGTGGTGAACCTCTAGGTGTGTTAGGTTTGGTCTTTTTTTATTCGCTATCTAATTCACCCAATAATGGAATCTACTCACCCTTAGTATATTTATCCCGATCGACTCTGAATATTTTTCCACTTGATGTAGGTCCTGTCTGACCTCTTTTAAACACCAATCCATAGGCATAACTGATGAGCCTCAGTATTGCAACAAGAATGCTGCAACTCCCGAAGTTACCGACTTTAATTATCAACTCGGGGTTCGTATAAACTTAAGGGGTATTGACACTATATGTGCAACATGCAATGTGTCCTTCCTTTGATATCATGAGAGAAACAAAATGCTGCCTATTTACAGGAATGAAAGACTAAATTTAAAAATGCTTGTAAAGTAACATGAAATCATCTATCTACTTATTAACACACTTTGCTTCCAAAGGAACCATATTTTAACCCTATTTGTCACACGTGATATTTTAACTAATCAAAGCATGAAATCTGATCTAGAGAGTACTAACTACTGTGTGCATGTGTAAATATAAAAGAACTCATTTTTTTAATCTTTTCGCTTTATAAATGCAAATGATAATCTTTCCTTGATCTTTGGCAGGTGAAACAGGTGTGGAGGAAGAGGGGTACAATGATTTTAATGACTTGGAGGTCAAGTAGGGGCCTAAACCCATCTTCAACAATGAATTTTCTCAATTCAGCTCAAAACAGGTTGCTACAGGATTTCCTACAGAATGTACTAGTTCTCCTACAAAATCCCCTGGCTCTCCTACATGATCTCCTTGTTTACTATAAGATGTTACAGATTTAGTATATGAAATTATAATTCATCAAATGACCAAAAAAATAAAATCCAAATTGGATGGGACAAATTTTTTTATTGACTAGGATGTCTTATGTCTCCATTTCAAGTGAAATCACTCAAAAAGACCTTTGTTAACCCATGCTAACAAGTAGCAGAAAATTACTAGTCTAAAAATCAGAAATTTGAGAACTAGTGAGCTAGTAAATCTATCAAATGCCTAAACTAATCAAGTGAAAATGAAATGGGGTAAATTTTGTTATGAAATAGAATACTTTTGTGATCTAATACAGGTGGAATCAACTTTATTGAAGATCGTTAGCATGCTCTAAAAAATAGCAGAAATTTACTGCTAGTTGCCACAAAGGAGTTCTAGAAATCTAGATTTGGGAATAAGAAGACTCGTCCAAGTATCTCAATGATTAATATGAACTTCCAAATCTTTTCCAAGGATGAAATTATTCTTGTGATCCTGCAAAATAACTTACATCAACCATTTAACCCAATTCTACAATAAAAAATCATTGATACTAAATGAAGAAATAGAAATAAATAAAAACAAGAGATGCATGTGAATAAGAAGTGAAAAGAAGGAAAGAAAATGATACAAAATGGATTTGAGGCTCCTGGAATGGCCAAGCCCAATGAAAATAAAATACCTATGGAGGATAACAAGATTTAGAATCTGAACTTAACACCAAGCTTCACTATTTTCATCAATACAATTACATCCCTGCCAAAAAATACAATGGAGCTGCAAAAATATGAGTTCTCTCCACAAGAACGCTAATATAAGTCTATCCCTAGAGGTAAATTCAACTTGGTACTTATACAAAATTATTAGGAATCATTCCCCATGAATGGACAAAGCTTTCCCCACCAAAATCCCTTGATTAGTGGATCTGGTCCCCAATACTAAGAATTTGCATTAAATGCCAAGGAACACATTCCTAGATTTTCTCAATCATTGGAGTTACACAATCTATGTCATAATTATATCATATTTTGTTGATTTATTATTTATTATTGATCCTCTTGTAGTAGGGAGAAAGTCCCTAAATTATCTCTTCCTCCAAATCTTCATAATCTACCCAATATTATGATAATATTCCACAAAAATAAATAATATTAAGCACAAATATGCAATTATTCGTAAACTTTCCTAATGAATATATTAATGTTAAAAACACTTTCTCTAATACAAGAAGAGAGGTTTAATATGCCAAAGTATGGTTATATGGACCTTAATTTATGTTTAATTTATAAGCATGGGTTTTAATTTATGTCTAATTTAGAGGCCCGTCATACTCCTCTGCTGAAAATGCTGCTCATCCTCTAAGCAACTTAGTGACCTCATTGTGCCTCATTCATGGCCCTGGTAGCCTCTCTTTTTGCATTAAGAATCTTGGTTGTACGTTTTGCAAGGACAAGCACAAAAGCGCATTTGTGCAAAGAAAAATCATTGTTTCTTGAGACCATTATCTTGCCTTCTTCCTCTTATTCAAGATGGGTTATTGAATATTTTTTAGTTTGGCAAGGTCTTCCACGCCCTTATCAATATTCTGCTACCTTGTTCCACCATTTGAACATGTATAACACCTTCAAAATTCCTTTCGATGAGAACTAGGACATCGTGTAGTAATTCTTGTCAAAACTACAAGAAGCCTACATGAAAACATTTTTTAGCATAAATGATATTTTGAGCCTAGGACAGGCCCTCAACTTGACTCCAATTCATTTTTCCCACTTTTAGGTCTTGGAAAAAAGCTAGAAAGAGATTGGAGACCTCGTGGAAAACATCTTTTCATTCCTACAGTTTGAGTTATGTTTTGATGGTGAATGCCTCATTTCCTTTTGTTGCATTCTTCTTCTCTCTTGTGGCCTAGATGACTACATAATGCCCTTGGAGTTCTCTGTTTTCATTAGGTCTCTCTTAAGCTCTGCCATCTTGGGGTTTAGCATAATTTGTTCATTTCTTTCTTCTTGTAGCAACACTATTCCTTCATGTATTAGTTTCCTCCTCTTTTAGGGTCTTCTGACTATATGGGAGTGATGAGAAATGATGAAGAGGGATTGGATGATGATGTTAGGGCTCAGAGGGAGTATTGTAGGTTTGTGAAACTGGAGAGGATACTCTATTTGTTTTTCTTTTAAGGAATGAAATGAGATGGATGAATGATGAATAGATAGTGAATATGAAGTGTATGGAGGGCTTGGAGTTCTGTGGTGACTTTCCCTTTGCAAAAATTTCTTCTTTTAACTGTTGTCCTCATTCCTTGAAATCATCACCCTTCATACTTTGACTTTTCAACATTGCATGAGTGAAGGAGTGAGCAACAATTAAATAGTTGAAGGCGGATGAGACTGCTGACCCATCCTTAGCTTATAAAACCTCATCTCTCATGCATTGGCAACAAATTTCTAACTATAATATGCTCAAGAGAAGAGTTCAAGAATATTGCATACCTGTACCTACCTGATGGTTGTTAGAGATACATGCATGCTATTCCTGAGTTAATGTTGATGTGTAGGTGTTGGGGGACCTATATCAACATTCCTAAAGAATATTTGACACATTTCTCCATCATATTTCCTCTTGTAGCTTCTTCTCGGCCTTCCTGCAGATTTTCAGAACTTACTGTAGTACTACAGGTGTTATAGCTCCAAATCTCACTATTATGGTTTGTGATGCTGCACTCATGGCCTAGGGCAACCCCTCCTTCCAGACCTGGTCCAAAATCTAAAAACAGTGTTTTATTCCCTGTACGCGACATTGCCCTGAGTTAAACGTGTGTATATGCGGGTTCATATATACCCAACCTACGTATATGTATTAAAACACTTAAAAAAATATAAAACTCCTTATTTTCGGGCGAAGATCGCGGGTTTTACCTGCTGATCACCTATTAGTGCCCGTGGCCTCAACTGTCCCCAACCAATTCCTAACTAAAAAACTACTTTGGAATTGGTATAAAAAGACACCAAATGGAAGGCCTAAGGAAGGAGAGAATATAGAGAAAGGTTATTATACTGAGATTTCCCCCTGATCAGGTCTGAAGACCCTTGTGCCTTCTGCACTTCCCCCATTTTGTACAGGAAACCCTTGTTTCCTTGTGATTGGATGTTCATCCCTTAGTTATCACATCTTGGAGTGAGTATTGGAAGGAGACCTACTAGAGGCTTGAGGCGGGACGGATCCAGAAGGAGGCTGAGCTTTGAGCCTGCATAAGTGGTTCAGGTGATATTGCTCTTTTTGGTACTATTCTATTTGTCTAATAAAGAAACAAGTCTTGTTCCCGATATGCTTCTTTCTTTATGTTAATAATGTTCATGTTTGCATTTCATGTATGAATGGATGTCTAAAAGTTTATAACTAACTCCTTTCTTGTATAACATAAAGATGATTTTCATGTGAATCTTTGTCCATATACTGCTGCATTCCTTGGAATTGTTGTTTTTACAGGGCAAAGGAGGGGAAGGGACGTGAAGAAGGGTTTGCACCCTTGAGGAACTACCCAAACGTAGGACCTGAGGTAAGTCCTTCTCACCTTAGAAATAGCTTTTTCTAGCATAATGGCTGTGTGTGTGCATGTTTCTTGATTTAGACAACTTTCAGTCTACTAGGGTTCCACCCAAGAGCCTTAGGGGATAAAATCCCGCCTCAAGACTCTAGTAGGTCTCCTTCCAATACTCACTCCAAGATGTCATAACTAAGGGATTAACATCCAATCACAAGGAAACAAGGGTTTCCTGTATAAAATGGGGGAAGTGCAGAAGGCACAAGGGTCTTCAGACCTGATCAGGGGAAAAAACTCAGTATAATAACCTTGCTCTATATTCTCTCCTTCCTTAGGCCTTCCCTTTGGTGTCTTTTTATACCAATTCCAAAGTATTTTTTTCGTTAGGAATTGGTTGGGGACAGTTGAGGCCACGGGCACTAACAGGTGATTAGCAGGTAAAACATGCGATCTCCACCCGAAAATAAGGAGTTTTATAATTTTTTAAGTGTTTTAATACATATACGCGGGTTGGGTATATATGAACCCGTGTACACACGCATTTAACTCAGGCCAATGTCGCGTACAGGGAATAAAACACTGTTTTTTAGATTTTGGACCAGGTCTGGAAGGAGGGGTTTCCCTAGGCCATGAATGCAGCATCACAAACCATAATGGTGAGATTTGGAGCTATAACACTCGCTACTGTTGATGCCTATATCGGCTGTTGGCAAGGGAATATGATCATAACCAAGGGGGAGGATATCAAAAATTTAGTACTATATCCCCCAGTGCAACCAAGCATTACAATAGTTAAAACTAATGGGCACCCTGTATCATATCTCACTGACAACATTAGATCTCCATTAATCATACAAGAAGCACTAGAGTTCAAAGACCAAACAAAAGATGATGCCATCAGTAATTTCATTAGTCAAACTGAACTCACATCGCGTACCGAGTGTCATATGATAAAAGCAGCATTTGATAACGAAGTAGAAGAGGAACTTATGAAAGATGCACATGATCACACAATCCCTGTCACTTTAGTTGCACATAGTAAAATTATGGAAATTGAACCTGGAAAGACCTTAAACATTAACGCCGACCTTACACCTGAACAAGAAACAAAACTCATCCATATCTTAAGAAAATATAAAGAATCATTTGCATGGGATTACCCTGATATGAAAGGAATTGACCCTCAATTGTGTACACACCACATCTACATAGAAAATGATGCAAGACCTGTTAGACAGCCTCAGAGAAGACTAAATCCTCATCTAAAAGAAGTAGTAAAAGCTGAGCTTCAAAAACTTTTAGATGTTAACTTCATCTACCCTATCTCTGATAGTAAATGGGTCTCCCCACTTGTGGTGGTGCCGAAAAAGAATGGGAAGTAGAGAATCTGCGTAGACTACAGGGAGCTAAATAAGGCAACGCAGAAAGATCACTTTCCTCTCCCATTCATCGATCAAGTATTGGACACTTTGGCAGGGAATAAATTATTTTCTTTTCTCGATGGCTTCAGTAGGTATAACCAAATACAGATTGCCCCTGAAGATCAGGAAAAAACTACTTTTACCTGTTCTTGGGGAACATTCACCTACCGAGTTTTACCTTTTGGTTTATGTAATGCCCCTGCCACACTCCAAAGGGCTATCCTTAGCATTTTTGTAGATCTAATAAATGAAGGACTGGAAGTATATATGGATGACTTTACTCCATACGGAGATGAGTTTGATGCAGCATTGGAGACACTAGAAAAAGTCCTATAACGTTGCATAGCTACCAGGCTTTGTTTAAGCCATGAAAAATGTTACATGATGATGACAGAAGGACTTATTTTAGGACACTATATTTCAGCAACTGGCATTCAGGTAGACCCAGCCAAAATCCAAATACTTTTTCTTATTCCTACTCCTACTACTCAAACAGAGGTACGTAGCTTTCTTGGATTCTCTGGTTATTACAGAAGATTTATAGAACATTATTCACATATTGCTGCACCATTGTATGCACTAACTGGTAATATTGATTTCCTTTGGAAAGAAAAATGTGAACGTGCCTTCAACGATCTGAAGAAGCTCGTATCTACAGCCCCATTCCTTCGGGGACCAAATTGGGATTTGCCATTCTAGATATCATCTGATGCCTCAGATACAGCCATTTGAGCGGTCCTTGGACAGGAGGAGGATAAAAAACCATATGCAATTTATTACATTAGCAAAAATCTATCCCCTGCTGAATTAAATTATACTGTCACTGAAAAAGAATTTCTAGTTGTTATACATGCTGTCAATAAATTCAGACATTACATCACTGGATATCCTCTTATCTTGTACATAGATCATTCTACTATAAAATATTTAGAAAAAAAGCCTATCACAAATGGCAGAATAACTAGATGGCTGATTTTATTGCAGGAATTTGATATTACAATCAAGGACCGACCCGGGAAAGAAAACCCGGTAGCTGATTTCCTCTCAATAATGCCAAAACCAGTTGATGCAGCAGCAGTTGAAGATCAATTTCCAGATGAGCATCTCTTTGCTGTTTCTATTCAAACACCCTGGTATGCTGATGTCGCCAATTACCTAGTAGTAGGCAAGTTACCAAAGCATCTAACCCCTAATGAGCGAAAACAGATTGTTCAATGAAGTACCAGATTTTCCTGGATTGGGGGCTATTTGTTTCACACAGGGGCAGACATGCAAATCAGGAGATGCATTCGACAAGATGAAATTTTTGATATATTGAAAGCATGCCATGACCAACCATGTGGTGAACATTTCGCTGATCGCAGGACTGCACATAAAGTATTACACACAGGGTATTATTGGCCCACAATTTTTAAAAATTGCAAAGAAATTTGTCCAAGCATGTGACAGTTGCCAGAGAGTGAGACATCCTTGTCACTTGGATGAGATGCCCTTGAAACCACAGTTAGTCATCGAACCATTTGAGCATTGGGCTCTTGATTTTGTGGGACCAATCAACCCACCATCAAACCAAAAAACATACATTTTGGTGGCAACAAAATACGTCACCAAGTAGGTTGAAGCAGAGGCCTTGCCCAGAGCTACAAAAGAATTTGTTATACAGTTCTTGCTCCATCTATTTGTGCGCTATGGCCTCCCTAGAGAGATAATTACAGATGGAGGGCCATAGTTTGCTAGGAACAAAATAACGACAACATTCAACAATTATCATGTTCAGCATAAAATTACCAGCTCATATCACCCACAGGCAAATGGGCAAGTAGAAAGCAGCAACAATATAATAGAAACAATTCTAACAAAAACAGTTGCATCACATAGACGCGATTGGGCTGCCAGACTCCCTGAAGCACTATGGGCTTATAGTACAACATGGAGAAGCACCACTGGTCACTAACCTTACCAGCTAATGTTCGGAAAACAACTTATATTTCCTATAGAATTTGAAATCCAGATATTATGAACAACACAAGAAGTTGGTTTAGACTTAACTGAGGCACAAACTAATAAACTACAACAGATCAATGAGCTAGATGAAATTAGGCTCTCTGCACTTCAACACACTGCCCTGATACAGCAGCAGAGAGCTAAATGGCATGATGCTCTCATTAAAAATAGAGTCTTCCACAAAGGAGACTGGGCTCTTTTATATGACTCTAGGTTTCAAGACTTCCCCGGGAAACTCCAGACTCGTTGGCTGGGACCATATGAAATTCAGAAAGTACATGACAATGGTACCCTTACCCTGATTACTATTGATGGTTCTGGATATATCTTTAAGGAAAATGGCCATCGATTCCATCTTTATCACAAACCTCTTACTCGGGAGTCCTTCTGCCAACAACTATGCCAAGATTCAGATATGGAGATTTTACGGGAGGAAGATAAGTCTTCCCCACCTGTAACTCACTAATAAATTTACTTTTCCTTACAATTTGTATATAACTTCTTGAATGATTTTTTTGTACATATCTTTGCAACACGTTTTGTTACTTCTGCTGTTCATTTTTTCAAGAGGAATAGTATTTTTTATTTTTGCTGTTCCTTTTCCAAAAGGAACAACACTTTTGATTTTTGTTGTTCCTTTTCCAAAAGGAACAACACTTTTCGTTTTGTTGTTCCTTTTCCAAAAGGAACAACACTTTTGATTTTGTTGTTCCTTTTCCAAAAGGAACAACACTTTTGATTTTGTTGTTCCTTTTCCAAAAGGAACAACACTTGTCATTTTTGTTGTTCCTTTTCCAAAAGGAACAACACTTGTGATTTTTGTTGTTCCTTTTCCAAAAGGAACAGCACTTGTGATTTTTTGTTGTTCCTTTTCCAAAAGGAACAACACTTGTCATTTTTGTTGTTCCTTTTCCAAAAGGAACAACACTTGTGATTTTTTTGTTGTTCCTTTTCCAAAAGGAACAACACTTGGGATTTTTGTTGTTCCTTTTCCAAAAGGAACAACACTTGTGATTTTTGCTGTTCCTTTTCCAAAAAGAACAGCACTTGTGATTTTTGTTGTTCCTTTTTCCAAAAGGAACAACACTTGTGATTTTTGTTGTTCCTTTTTCAAAAGGAACAACACTTGTGTGTTTTTGCTGTTTCCAAAAGGAACAACACTTTTTTATTTCTCCTGGTCTTTTTCCAAAGGAACGACACTTGTTTGATTTTGTTGTTCCTTCCTTTTCAAAAGGAACAACACCGTTGATTTCTACTGTTCCTTTCTCCAAACAAACAACATCTGTGAACTTTTGTTGTGCCCTTCCTTGAAAGGAGCACTACTCATATGATTTTGAAGCAGCTTGTTCCTTCTATTCTAAATTGAGGAGGCTTATTGCTAATGTTCTCTCAAGTATTTTGGAATACGGCTATGCACTTATGTGATGCAAACAAAAACACAGCATACGGAAATCAGCAAATCATAAATCACTATCTTTATAAGAAACTACCCTGAATTGGTGAAAGGACGCAGGGAAAGACATGCTTATTTATCATCTTTTGCTGCCATTGTTCTACTAACTCCGTTCTGAGTGGTTATCTGTATCATGATGGTTCTTTTTTTCTTATTTTTGATTATCATTCAGCAATAAGATCAAAGGATCTATACCTTTCTATTGGGATATTAAGACTTCTTCCACCATTCCTACTCTTAAGGAGTGTTGAACCACCCTTTGTGTATAAACAGGAAAGGCTCTCTGTTAAAAACAAGAAGAAAAAAGAAGGAAACAAAACAGGGTTTCTAAAAATTGTCAAATTGCAGGATAGGAAGTCTCATTACAAGCTAGCCTACCATGATCATCAGGATGGAAGCGAAGTGGCATTCCCACTGGGGCCACCACACCTGGGAAATGGTCCAAAAGGTATATCAAACAAATAACCCTTGGAACAGGAGGTCTCACCACGAGCCGGCCTGCCCACTATTCTCTCCTCCCTCGTGAATGACATTATGACTAACTGGTCACCAAGCCAGCATAGTGGCCTACATTTTGACATTATACAACGCTTCCTATCATACACAAAGGACTATGGTTCCAGGGGTGAAACAAACAACTCTGCCAAGGTTATGGACACCTGTCGCAACAGAGCACTATTAATGGTATTGAAGTCGTATTTTTTACACCAATAAGTAAGAAGATTACATCCTCTTGTTTCTTATGCCGTGATAATTAATTATATAATTACCCAACCATATAGCGCATGACTATATATTATCACTAATCATTACGGAGCTAGTGACAGTGACCGCATGAGATTCGCTATTTATGGCAAATGTCTTATCCCTGAACTTCCATCAAATCACCGCAGTCCCTTACGTATTAAAAGCGATCTAACTTTATACCTCGATTTCAGTAATAGGCTGTTTTTGTAAGCATGGCATATTGCCATATGCTGTTCCATAAAGACCTCGTGGCAGAACAGACGTTGCCCCTTTATTTGACGGCTGGGACAGCCTATCACACTGCGGGGAGGGAGGTAGCCTCATCATTCCCCAGAGCACGTGTTTGTCCGTTATTTGAGAAATTGTGTACTCGGGCACAGCACGGCTCAACGGTATTATCCTTTTCTATTTTTGTTTTCTTTTGCATGAGCTATTGTTCGAAGCCATTTCCACTGCATACGCCATTGCATTAGAATTTGTACGAGTAATACGCCACCAGCTTCTCTCCGTTTCAATAAACAGTTGTTGTTCCTTCGAGAATCTGCAGTGAAACTACGGGAGGAAGGTCAGTCCACCGAGAACCGCAAGTATTAACTGTTTCGGCTGTAGCCCGAAGAATCCTGAAGAAAGTAGGATGGTTGACCTATCTCAACTGCCTGAAGGAGTCCAATAAAACAGTAGCGAGAGAATTTTCACAGAATTTACAGGAAGACTACTCCACAGTAAGAGGAAGGCGAATAGCAGTCACCGATGACATAATAGCAAGAGTCACGGGACTACCAGCCACAGGACCAGTATGGACAATAAAGAAGGAAAGGCTGCAGAAGATTTTAGAAATTTTTCAGGACGAGGGCCAGAGTTTGACAATTCGAGGAAAGGGGGTGCTACCAGCAACGCTAGGAGAGCCATGGGTGGAATTGGCAAAAATCATCCAAAGATACATCACTTGTGAAGGCAGAAAAGACGTGGTAAGACCACGACATCTTAAACTCCTAGTTGTCTTGAAACAAAAATGTTCTGTGAATTTACCTGCATTGTTGAATTCACTATTGCATGACGTTGCACGAAGTATGAAAAGGGCACAACACGTAGAATCAATTGTTAGCCACTACGTATTAATTCGGTTGATAGTTAATTATAGTCTCACCCAGTAGCAAAGCAGCTGGGAAGAACTAATTGCCATCATCAATAGAGGGACTGCCACATCTGGACACCCGAAAAAACGAAAACAAGTTGATAGCACACCCCAACATTCAGAAAAACGGAAGCAGGACACTTGCACAAAAGAACAACCTGAAAAATGCCCTAAAAAGCAGAAACATGACGCTAGTACACCCGAACAACTAGAAAAGCGTAGGAAGTCGGCAAGGCTCACATGGCTACGAGGAGGATTGGAGAAGCCCCAGGAAGGCATGAGCCAAGCAATAGAAATCGAAGATGAGCAGTCTACAGAGACAGAAACGGAGGAAGAAAACAATGAGGAAGTAGAGCAGGCTGCAGAGACGGAGACAGAAGAAGAAACCGGCGAGGAAGCAAAGCAGTCTGCAGAGACAGAAACAGAAGAAGAAGACGTCGAGAAAGAAGAGCAGTCTGCAGAGATAGAAATGGAAGAAGAAGACGTCGAGGGAGAAGAGCAGTCTGCAGAAGTAGAAATAGAAGAAGAAGGAGAGGAGGCAGAGCAATCTACAGGGAGAGAAGAAGAAAAGGATGAGCAGTCTGAAGAGGAAGGAGACGAGAAGAAAGAAGTTGAGAAGGAGGACGGAAAGTCAAGTATGAAAAAGATGTGTAATTATATTTTTATTCAACTTGGAGTTGGCATGTGTCCACACACACACACACACACACACACACACATATATATATATATATCTTTAAATGAAAAAAATGTAAAATATAATAAAAAACAAAAATGAATATATGTGTTTGGTTTGTTGAATTAAACATTCTATACAATATCAATAATCTCACTCTCAATGGTCATACTAATGAGAAATTGTAAAAACATTTCACTGTCACTATCAACCATAAATAAAATAATTCACACCAGATATAATAAAATCAACATAAATCCATCTTAAGCACGGATCTAACATGAGCTAGAGAGATCAATTTTTTTCACATGCAAACTTATTTGAGTGTTCAAAATTTATTGAGTATTTTTCATTGTTTAAATTAAATTTTTGGAACAGCAGGAAGGAAGCCCATTACAAGACTCGTTAGAGGAAGATGAATTAGCCAACATTTTGGCCAATATGGGCGAATATGGCCAACCCCTGAGTCCATCAAACCTCCATGTCATAGAGAAAACCCAGGAGAAAGATGCACCCGAGGAATTGCATGTAGAAGAGGTGGAAGTAGAAAATTTGTCCACTCATAATGAGAAGATATCAGAAAATACTGAGCAGGAACAGCCCGTTCCTAGTCAGAAGGCACCAAAAGAAAGTCCAGAGGAAATAATGGCAGAAGAAGAATCATCCCAAGAAATAATATAGCCAAGAAAGGTTCTTACCCCGGAACAGTCACCTCAGGGAGAAAATCAGGAAGCTAACCACAGTCCAACCCACAACGAACAACCTGCTATTCTTTCTGAAGAGATGATGGAAATAAGGGAATTACGAAGGGAACAACGGACATTGTTGAACATAATAGTCTAGCTCCACCAGCAGATTAGGATTTTAAAAGCAAGGCAAAGGGTGAAAGGGACTTCAGGAAGAAAAGGTCTGACCACACTAGTAAGATCCCTTAAGGTCAAGAGGCGGAGGACCAGAATCTGTCCCACTGCTCAAAACCCTGACAAAAGCCAAACTGTTGTTCCAAATAAAGCTGAAACACAAACTTCAATTCCAAATGAAGCAGAAGAGCAGACTACTGTTCCATTTGAAAAGGAACAACAGTGGGCTAGAGTTTGTGTTAAAATTGAAAAAGATGATAAGATGGTTCAGACAGAGGCACCATCTTTGGGAGTAATAAGGGTTCTGAACTCGAAGCAACGCAATAAGAAAGTTCAAGTAAAGCTCCCGGCCTCCACAGATGCATGGAAGAAGGACCTGAAAACAAGAACCCTTCACAAACATTTGAAGCAAGCCCAACAAGAAGCAGAAAATCTTAGGGAGCAAACGGTCCCCCGAGAAAAATATGAAGAACTACAACAGCAGCTAAGGAATGTCAACTTATCTGAAAGCCAAGCTTTCGAAGGATGGCGAAGGGAACAAGAGAAAGTTGCCAAGGTAACCTGTAGATTAGATGTAGTTATTAAACAGATGGATACCTTGTGTTCTCTATACAATGACGTCTTAGCATGTAGAGCCCCTGCCAAGAACTATGCCCTATTTCTAATGGAAAGGTATTTACAATTGAAAATAAAGGCTGTTAAAGCAGGTGCTCCCATACAAATTAACACTATAAATGATTTTATAAATTGCTGTAAACATTATGGGGTAAAAGTGCAAAGGTTATTGTGTGAATTTTACTTGCATAACCTTGTACTAGAAGAAGAGACCGAGCTGAACCCTGGCCCTTTTGTTGGGGATATTCAATTGCAAGCATTTATTTCATTTGCAGTCAATCAAATTAAATGGCTTAAAGCCTACAATTCTTTTCAAAAGCAAGAAAACGGATTAGACCTATGGGTAAGAGCTGAGCCTAGAGACCCAGAACAGTTATGGAGGAAACATAGAAATCTCATGAGGGCTCCAGGGGTGATTGAAGCATTAGGACCCATGCGTGAAGCAATCATTCGACAGGGGCTTGAATTCTTTTCCTCCATTAAAGACCCTACCGTTGAAGCAGCTAAATTTCGATATCGAGTATCTAATCCGAATATCCAACTCAGAGAACCATTTAAGTATGAGAATTTTAAGCTTGCTGCTAACCGATTCCCTCTCTATGGCGAAATTGTTTTGAGGGCAGGGCCATCCTGGTTAGGATATAGGTTCCGGAGTCCAATCATGTGGCATCCTGCACCTGGATACCAAGCCCTATATGAGATGCCTGAGGGCTAGACAGGCCATTTCTTTGATCATTTAATCTCACATCACAGCTGTAGGCCCCCACACAAGATTCCAGCTCCAACCTATTCGCTCACTGCTTTCCATGTCAACTACAATGTTTTCATGAGGCCATGAAAAAGGGTAAGCTGGGGGGTGTGTGGAGTATCAAAGAAGGTATGTTTTGATGGTTATTTTAGTTTCTTTTCATTAGAACTTAAAATCCTTTTGCATTAGAAACTTAGATAATGATGAGGATTTATAACGAAACGCGAGAGATTAATAGGAAACACTGATAATTGTCATTCCTATGTGCAGGAGGGAGGAAAAACGGAAGGTGGCCATCCCAAAGGAAAAGACAAGGATGAGCTAACTGTTGTCCCTTTGATGGGAGACCACAAGCAAACCAGATCAAAACGGATCAACCCAGGAAAGGAAGCGGAGATACCAGCACGGAGCAGAAAAGGAAAGAAGTGACACAGGATTAACGATTTTGCGAATCCCTGAGGATCTTAGATCCTGAGGGATCACTATTTTATCTATTTTCTATATCTAGATAGCTCCGCCATCTTCCTTATATAAGGGATAGCACTGTTGGCTAGAGGGGGGACCTTTTATGTAATTTCTTTTAAGAAAGATCAAGACTATGGTCTTTATGTTCTGTTGAAGACTTGAGTTCCTGTAATTTTATTTCATGCATTAATACAGACTTGGTTACTCTTTTATCTTTGAGCCTGGATCAATCTTAAGCGGTGTACCCCTGGAGGCTAAGGGCCCAACCCTGGAGGACACTTTCTCTTGTACCATTACGCGTGGTTTCTGTGTGGTTTGTTCATAGACGTAATCTAGTAATCTGTTGTGTTTTAAGAACGTTACATTACATGCTCTATTATATTTAACTCATTTAATGTTCCTGCAAACAAAAGTCTTATATTAAGGCCGTATCATGTTACCAATCCTTTAAGTGTTGATTAATCTCTACAGGATACTGTCATTCCATTACGGAGTTTATTGTGATTGTGCTTTAGCACTACAACGTTTGTCTTGAAAAGTCTAATTTCACATGATTATTGAATCCTTGAATGTTACTGTTGTCTTGAGATGTAGTCGTATGTTTTTATGTAGAGAAATAACAGAATCAGATTAAGCACGTTGTGTTTCTATGGTAGTGATGTTCCATAGTGTGTGTATATCTTTTAAGAGCGAAGGATTGATGTTTTGGTTGGAGTGATTAAATAGAGTTACAGCTTGACGAACTTGGTTACTGCTTCTTTCAACTGTTGTTCCATTTCTGAACTGCTATTCCATTTAGTTGATGTTCCATTTCTGAACTGTTGTTCCATTTAGTTGCTGTTCCATTTCTGAATTTCTGTTCCATTTTAATTGTTGTTCCATTTCAATTGTTGTTCCATTTCCAGATTGTTGATTTGACGTTTTATTTACTTGCCATTTCTTAAGGACAGTCTCGGGCTGTAGTGAGCATCATCATCTTCTATCTGGATCCCAAACCTCTGATCTACTCCCATCAGCTATGAAAGGGATGGGTTATTGCTACCGAACCCTTGGCTGATGTGTTGTTCTATTTCATTGCTATTTCCCTTACTTGCCGTTTCATTTCTATTCATTAAGGACGATCTCAGGCTGTAGTGAGCCCCAGCATTTGCTACCTGGCTCCTAGACCTCGGATCTGTTCTCATCAGTTACGAAAAGGATGGGTTATTGCTACTGAACCTTTGACTGATGCAATGCTTGGTGTGATTTAGCCTTTTGTAGTAGTTAAGTTGTAGACACGCATCTATTTACTTTTGTAGCTTTTAAACAACTGTACTACAAGCATTACTCTGACAAGTGCTAAGCCTCAGATTGAGACACTCTTTGAAATAGCCAGATGTTCCCGGATTGACATATTAATGTGAGATAACTAGAGGTGAAAGAGAACCTTTTTATAGCTCTATAGGACTTATCATGGTGTTGTGTGTCACTGCGTGCAACTTTGAAGCGTAAGCACAACCTTGATTGAGACATGCAAGCAAATGAAAGAAACAAAGATAACTTGCATCGTACACGTGTGCTTGCAATGTAATATTCCTCTAATGCATGAGCGATGGGATCGTGGAGTTCGAGTGGAGGAAGTGTGATCTGTGTGTGAGATGGATCTTCAATGCATATAGATGAGTGTTGAGGAGCCTTGGGTGATTGAATAGTTTCATGATCGGAAGTGAGACGAACCCCAAGAAAGTGAGGGCCTGACAGAACCATCATGTTGAGCTAAAGTGCCTCGACAATAATGGGTGTTTTAACTTCATCATCGGATAGATCATCATAAACCAGTGGCTTCGAAAGATTAACTATGATAAAATCATGATCGTGATCAAATATGGAAACAAATGGATCACAGCCGCCGTGATCAAAAAAATTAATGATTTCATCAGCATCCTCATGATCAGATGAATCAAATAGAGGAGTAGATGAAAAGCGAACAAATTGATCCTCTATGTTTCCTAAAAAGACAGATGAAATATCAAGTGTATTTTCAACGAATAACTCATACTCTTTGTTTTTGAATGATGGACCATCATCTGGTGAGTCTTGTGAGTGATCAACAATGGGTGCATCTATGCATGAAGACACACATGCAAAATCATGGATGGAAATTTCACCAAATATGTTAGGAAAGAAAAGAGGAGGCTCGGGCAGAAGGGAGTCCTCCTTCATTGAGTGTTGATGCTCAAGCTCCCACTCATACTCTTCATGAATGACAACTCATGTTGGTTGTGCAACACCAACTCTGTCAGTGGGTTGTTTCTCATTCACAACAAGTGAAGTGTCCGGAACGGACGAACACAAGGTAGTATCATCTGGAGGAACAACCAAGTGTGAAGACGGAGGTCATAAAATAGAATGCATATGAGAACTTGAAGGACTCACAACCAAATCTATGTGAAAATTAAGTGAAGTGATGTTGGGAGGATGTGAAAGATGAACAGGTGTGTGAGCATGATCTTCAACATCACTAGGTAGTGTTGGAACTATTGAATGAGAGGGAGGTAGACAGTCAGTCGAGATAGTGACTGCATCCACATGAGATTGCGTAGCTCCATCAATGAAGAATGTTGAGTGAGGCTTGATCTCAATATTTTTCTTGGGACGGGAAGATTTCTTAAGACAATACTCAAACCAGTCCCAAACATAAGCAAATTTCATTTGGCTCCTCATAGCTTGAAACTACAACTCACGGAAGCATTGCCAAAAATCAATAACCGATTCATGTGGAGCCTTTCATTGGTTTAACAATATTTTTTCAAGATGGTCTGGATCAAAATGATAGAAAGTTTCTTCAATAAGATCACAAAAGTGCTCAAGTTAGTGCACACTATCAGCAAGTAGGCTAAGCAACCATCAATGGGGAGATTCGTGAAGTGTGTGTGCAAGCAGCAAGTTGGTCTGTTCGTCAGAACACCCATCTTCCTCATGAAGCATAGAAAGAAAGGCATGTAAGGACTCTGGTTAGGCCACTTCACCTTCACCATCATACATGAGAGTGGACAAGAGATCGAAAAACTCCCCTGTGATGGATACATCTTCATAATTTGAAAAACATCATGGAGGAAGATGAGTGAAAGAATCCATGAAAGGTATGTGAAGGTTCAAAACTAGATCAGGGGACACAACTTGTCATCTGGCCCTCCTTCTAGTGCCAAAAATATTAATAGTCCTGGACCCACCAACATGTCAAGGGGATATCCTTGGTAAGAATTCCCAATTAGACCTCAGACCATTTGGTGTAGGAGTCCCAATAGTGGGTCATAAGGTAATGCCTTGACTGCGATGTCGCACAGAGGCTAGTAAGATAACTCTATCAATAGCAAGGGTGTGACCATTACAGTGAGTCAAGGAAGGTGAATGATAGGTTCTAACACATGGGGGGTGAGATAAGTGCACCCCTTGGAAACCTATATAAGTACTCAACTGAGAAGGGAACACACGAGAGAAGATGCATCACAAGCTGCAAAGCAGATCAATCAGAAATCCAAAGCGATGGTTAAACCAACAACACATCTGCAACAATATTCATAGAATCACATACAAAGCATTTCAAACACAACTACGTAAGTTAAACAACATACATTGCTAAGCAACCGAAACAATCCGACTACAATAAAAACATATGCATGAAAATGTGTTGGCTCTTATTATATAAAGAATTGTAAGTCCCAATCATACAATACATCCATGTAAACCTACTAGCCCCAATAGTGGAAGGTTACATCCACATCCACATGCTCGTCCAAATAGATGAACTAGCTTCGTGCAGTGGAGAAGCTAAGGCACATTACAATACTATCCAAGCTTTCTCCAATATTGTCTTATTAGAAGCTTGGCTGACCAAAATCCTTTACAATGAGTTATGAGGTTCTATTTATAGCAAAGGGTGGGGTAACCCTTGACATTCCCCTTTATGATGGTTCATCTACCCTCATGAATCTTCATCTACTCTATGATTGTTACATCCAACTATTGACACTTGAACTTCCACTTGACATGGAGTTACATTACAATGCACATGTGCTCATGTGAGAAAAAATGGGTTGACCAAGCCATGCAAGACATCACTGACACTCGGTCCATTGAGGTGAGAACAACTCTTTGACATGCTTGTGATGGTGAGGTTAGTGAGATAATGCCAAGCTTGGTCATCCATGATGGTGTGCATGCACCCCATGGTGACATCTTGCTGAAGTAAGCTCTTGCCTCCGTTGCATCTGGTGCGTTGGTATGGCTCCTTCATCCAACTTGTCTGGTAACATGTGCATGGTCTTCTTGGGTGCAGCTGAACTAGAAACACTAATGCATAGCGTTTGTGCTTATCTTCAAGTGTGTGACGGTGGTCATGCACATCAACTTATTGAAGTACATGTTCAGCTCCAGTTGGACTTGCTTCTTGTCTTCACCTTGATGAGTGTGCTAAATGGGTTAGATCACATGCATGTGCACAATGACATACATGATACTAAATCCCTTGCATGTGATCAACAACACTGCTCACCATGTCTGCATTGTGCTAGCTGCTGGGATGGGTTTTTAACATGTATGGGTGCAATTTCATCCGTAAGTGCATGTTGTGCTCACTATTTTTCTTGTTCCTGCTACAACTCATTCGTCTGTCTATGAATATTCATGTTCTTCCTTGAGTTGTTGCTTCAGCACATGCAACTCCTTCTTTGTTTCATTCTCTATCTTCGGGCAATCTTCACGCCTCACCGTCACCTCATATCATGAGTCTCCAAAGTTGATTTCATCATTTGTGGATCTTCCTAAGCTTACAAATTTGTTTCGCCTCTATTTTGCGAACAACCTTCCTCTTGCATTCATTGCATTCGTTGCATTTGGTATGCTGCCTTTAGCTATTGTTCATGATGCTGCTCACTATGATGCTGCTATTGTGGTATCTTGATGTCCTTGTCTACGAATAGATTGATATCTTCATGAGTAGGCAATCTCATACACATTTGGTTGACTGCATCTCCAGGTGTGCTCTAAAAAGTGTCTTCAACTCTGCTCCGTTGGAAATGATTCTACCTACACTGTTGAGACGAAGATGAACAAATGCAATACTTGGAGACATGGAAACGCTCATGGCATGCAATCTTTCAGTCGAAAGCCAAAATGAAGTTGAGAACTGACTTGAAACATACCTCTATGACTGATCATGAAGGTTGCATAATTTCAGATAGGAGGTTGAGAGACTAACTACCAAGACTGTGCAAGGCACAATATGGGTTGTTGGGAGATTGACTGACTGTTGGAACTATGAAATGCACAGTCCAGTCTGGCTGCAGACTACTGGAATTGTGCAATGTGTAATCTCAGCTGGCAATGGTTGTAGGCTCAGTGAGTGCATTGTGCAATTTTTTGGGCCAACAGTCACTGTCCCTTAGAAATGTGCAACATACACCTATATGATAGTCATTGGGTAGAAATGCACGTTTCCTAAGAAGAAGACAGATCCTTCCCTCTCATGATTGTTTAATGTTGTCTTGGTGAGGCTCTTGGTGAAGCAGAGCTGGGGCCAAGGCTACCCAGACTCTCCCATAGGAAACTGAAAGAAAATGTGGAAGTGAATGCATGGCAATACTAAGGGAAAGCAGAAGTGATTGATTGTGCATGTAACATTGAATGAAAGATTTAGTAAACAAATCAATCATGCATGTGGGTGAAGCGAGTTGCCGAATCGGTGACCATTCGAAAAAATTAATTTCATGCATGCGACAACAGCGAGATAGCAATGAAAACTGAAACAGTGCTAGTACAAGCTAGTATGTATCAAAATGATAGCAAGTGTTCACTGAAATCAAGGAGACAATGTTCATACGAAGTGAAACGCAAAAATCACTAGAAATGCAACACAAGTCATGGAAAGCGGGCTTACCCCAAAACAACTGAGCTGAATGTGCTGACAACTCCTAGATTTGATGTGGCATGTCAGAGCTACAAGGTTGATGTGAGGAATCAGCTCTACAGCGTCTGGTTTATGAATTTTGATAACATCGAGGTTATGACGCACATGCCACAAATCTAGGGAAAGCAACACTTGGTGGGAGGTTTCTGAAATGATCCTTGCATGTAATCTCTAGCTACCAAAAATAGATCCCTGAAACAAGGGATGCCTTGCGTGCTACCTTGAGAGAAGAAACCCATGCATGCAAGTCAATTTTTCTTGGTCCCGAAGGGAACTGACCAACTCAGCTGCACATGCAAGAGATTTCTTGACTGTTGGGAGAAAATGCGCATTTATGGCTCAGAGTTGTGCTGGCTACACAGGAGATTTTTGTAATTTCTGGGTAGAGCAACTAACTGTTGCCCAAATTTGTGCAAATTCTAGGCTGAGCAACCCTACTGGGGAAAATTGTACACTTTTAACTGTGAATGTTGGCTATCAAAATTGCATAATTCTGGAGCCCAACAAGCTGTCAGTCAGGATTACACAATTTCTAGAGGGAAGGCTGGTTGCCTCCAGAATTACATAATATCTTGGGGGAGCTAGTCAACCTGTAGTTGGACCAAGTCCAGGTGATCAGCCTATGATGAGAATGCATCGAGCTATGATCAATAGGCTACCGTTGTGCAAGCAAAACGCTGAAGCATGTGAACTTGACGAAGCAAGGCAAGCTGTTGTGAAGGTTGGAAGGGAGGCTCCAAAATGAAGCTAAGGAAAAATTTTGGAGGGTGGTTGTAGCCGTTACAACACATACATACATACATTTATACATATATATACATCAGCATAATCATGATCACAACATAATTACTAGATGGAATAATTTGAAGGTTAAGTGAACACCCTTTATCCATGCACATCATGCACAACATTGAGAACAATCGTTCCCAACATATCCAAGGAATCAAATGTGTCAGATCCATTCACTTTAACTTTCATGTTACCTTTCTCATGATTATACTGCCACTGCCCATTTACACCTATGGACCAAATCTCTCCAACCAATAGTCACATTATTACCTTCAACTTCCTTTATACATGCACTGACTTCAATTTGAGTCTTACATTTACTACTAGGTTTCATTTAGCTCTCCCCGAGCTCCATTAGCTTTATTATTTCCCAATGAATTCCCAAGACTCAAAACTTAAAAGGAAAACACAATAAGAAAACAAGAATAAAACCATGAAAACTAATAATAATACGACACCACAAACAAAGTGGCATGATCATGCACTAGACATAACAAACTTGAAAATAAAACTTTAGCAAATTACAAAAGACCCAAAGCACAAGAATAACAAAACACAGCATGACTCAATCCCCATGGTTCCCAGTGCTTCCAACGGAAAGCTCAACTGGAGCCGCCTTCAATATTTCTTGGTAGTCTCTTTTCCATGCAATCCCCTGCATCATATTTCCATGAACCCATAACTGTGAGTGCATAGATAAACATAACAATATAGCAGTTATCTTACCTTGTTATGCCAAGAGAATTGCCTTGTAGCTGAACATATCTAGGCCATCTCTCTAGGGACTCCGCTTCCCTTGACATATCCACTTGTAACTAGAGACTAGCTAATATGCCTATCAAATACATGTTCATGAATCTAGCACATCTCCACATAATGTCAGACAAGATTAAGGTTACTTGAAGACTTCCTATATGTGGAGCACTCATTCATTTGGAATTAGGGTTTCCAAACATAGCCAAAGGAATTCTTGTCCAAATCCTTACCTTTTACCTTACTGCAATTGAGTCTTATTATGCGCGATCATATCATCCAACTATTAGTTATATAAATACATCAACTATTACCTTGTCATGCTAATACCAAGCATGTTTCCTACAACTCTTCATACATGTCAGCCACATGATCCAAATATCAAGACAGTCATACCTATCAATTTGAAATCAACCTTCAGAAAGACTAGCAACATGTCATACTCAACAATCAACTCACATTTATCAACCATAATACATAATGCTACAACTATCACCTACTTACACTCAACTACATATCAGTTGTCTCAACACATATGTGTTAGTACAATTATATTAAAACAAAATCATTCCTTCATGCAATCTTACATACGCATAGTCATATTATTCAAAACATTCAACCAACTTGCAAACATACCATATTAAATAAATCCACTATATGACATAATCAAACACTAAAACATCAAATATATGACATAATCAAACATTCAAGCATAAAGTAGATGACATAAGCAAGCTCATAAATTAATATATATCAGGGGAGGCTATCTTGTCTATACAATCAATCTAGATTAGCATGATATAAATTCATGACATATCAACTCAAACTTAAATAAGGTCATGATATCCATAATAGTCACTATCTAACATGTTAACATCATAAACTCATAAACATTTGTCATTCATGCATAAAAATCACGTATGAAAAGTCAATCTACATTATTACAACGCCATATCACAAATATGTCAGCTCATACCTGAAAATCGTAACCATAACCATATGCATTAACACAATACATATAACATCAATATCTTAAATGAAATAACCCTAATCAACATGTTACTAGCACATAACAACAACAAGTTAGATATCATGGTCATCAACAACATATAACCTAATCATCAAGCGAACTGTCATATAACAACAACAAGTTAACCTATAACATGCTCATCAACACCATATAACATAATCATCAAGTTATCTAAGCTGCATACCCAACATACAAACCTCTATGATGACATGTTCTTGCCTCAAGGTCCAATGTTGCAACTTCACTTTGATGATTTGCATCCCCTTCTCTATCTCAGCCAACACATTAGCATCATAACATACCAATATCATCATGATGACCTAATTTCATACAATGGCCTCACAATGAATTTCTAACCTACCCTACACGCATAACCATGACCATGACAGTTCATGCATAACAAATGCATATACAACCATACACTCATGATGACACATCCCACAAAAACACCATCACACTTCATATGGAGACATCACTACAACCATGATCAACACCATGCCAATGCAACAAGCACATGGACTACAAGCCTAAGGAACACATATTCAATTAACAGGAATGCATGACCAACACACTTGCCATCCAATCTGAGGGGTGAACCATGCTATGATACCACTTTGTAACACTCTCCTCCCACATCTACCCAAGTAACTAGGCAACTGTGGAAAACATGCAACGAGATGCTACTAGCATTGGATTCAACCTATTATATGACCTTAAGGAAATGGAATCGACAAAAACACAACATACATAACTTCCACGTCAGCTATAGAATCCATGATAACCATGACAACACTTTAGGAAATTGGCCCTTGGGTCCCATTAAATTCTTTAATTACTTGACCTTTGGACGGTATCATGCTATGGGCATGCCAGTGTCCAAGGACCTTTGGACACTCTCACAAGCCTACAAGCCAGCATCTAGGGACCAAGTTTTCCATTTTTGTGCCAATGTCCCCAAGATTTGAGCCACTTCCTCGGGCCTAGAGCCCAGGTCACTTCCCAAAATGGAATGACATCTTAAAAGTAATAAAATAAAAGGTAAACAATGATGCAAAATAAAATAGTTGAACAAGCTCTTAACTAGACCCCTACTAGCCATAATAGGCATTTCATCAAACATATCACAAACATGTAATCTACAGGTGTAAAGAACGTATTTAAGCATAGAGATCTTGTACTTACCTGAGAATTGCTAAGAACCATTGTTCCCTCATGTCATTTTCTACATTATAATCTATTAGGTCACAGATCCATTGTTCATTCATTTACAAGTAAAAACACAATGAGAGTCATACATAGTTATTGTCATAAAACATATACATAACCATCATAGTAAAAACAGAAATACCATAAATACATCAGCCATAGAATCCACATATGAATAGTACATTTACACATGAAAACCGAAGGGATGAACTTCTCATTAATGAATGTAGAAACCAATCAGGGATGGGACTACCACGTTCCACCAGAACATAGATTGGTTGAGCCAAGTCTCTCTTCACCCAATCACTCTCGTTCCATATTCCAAGCATGAATGTGGGACTCATAACCAACCTAAAATAACCAAACAAACATGGATACTATCGGAGTTCTCCATCTACACCTTGAGGAATTTGGGTGCCTCCTAGTCTCTCAGGGTTTATCGTAATCCACAGTCTGATCTAGGGATCACTAGACCCCACATCGAGACCCACTCTCCAAGCTTTACCATACATCCCATCCCAGGAATACTAGGCCCAACAGAGAGCAGTCCACCTCTTTGCTTTACTGTATATCACGCCATTCACCAGCAAGGATTCCTAGGCCCACTGAGTCACACAATCCTGGATTTACCACAACCCACGGTCTGGCTCAAGGGTTACTAGGCCAGTGGATTTACCTTGATCCACAATCCAGTTTAGTGACCACTAGGACATGTCTTTTTCATTTCGGAGATCCAGTCCACTCAACTTTGAATCCATCCAACAATCCAACTCAACCAAAGTATGAGAACCCATCTCATCAGGGCTATCAAGAAATCACAAAGCTAGGCTAAAAACATTATCACACCTAGAAAAACTCATGCCATAATAGCAAAATAACCACATGCAGTACCATGCATGTGTTGGCCAGATAAATCGTTCTTGCAGACAAGACTGATCTCCCTAGTATCGAATGATATCTAGCAACAAAGAGCACAAGAAAATCTACTTTTCTCTAAACATGTTTCAATTCATAAATGAACACTAAGAGGTGTAACAGACCCTACCTCAGTCCAACGCTTGTTTGTGGCAGTTTTATCCCAACAGCGTCAAGCAGTTCCGTTTCAATAACCTGCATACACAAAAAAACACACATCAAAGCATACCTATGTATAATAAAACATGTTCATTATGAAGATCAAGGAGCTCATAAAATAAACCATTAGAGATAGTTCATTGAGAAAAACAAACTTGATTGTATTAACTTTATGAATAAAATAACCTTACAACCTTTGCCTTGATGTTGCACAAGCTCTTTCCAGGGTCCAGTAGGAGTCTCCTCTGCTTTGACAAGCCTCACTCACTTCCCAAATGAAATAAAAGGTATGTGATCTATCCTCTCACAAGCTCAAAAAGGAAGTCTAATTTCCAGCAGCATTTACCCTCAAGAATCTTCAGCTTTCAACCTCCTCTACAACCAGCCCAATGCATGCATTTATAGTGCAAATGGAGGAAGTTGCAGGTCCACAATTGAAGGGATAAGTTCATCCTTCAATGGGATAAGCACCTCATATCATGGAGTTAGCTCCCTTAGTTATGGAATGGATGAACCAAGGTGGAGCGTACTTGCCAGCGTAATATTCCTTCTAGAAGTGTCTAGAAGTGATCCAAGATGAGTTTTTAAGAATGAACTTACGCCTTTTTAAATTTTATAAGGGTTCACACCCATTACTCAATATACAGAGCGGTCAGGTTCGCAGGAAACATGACCATTAGGTGCGGCACCGCAGGCAATGCTAGGAGAAAGTGTGAAACCAGGATTTGAGATATTTTAAGGTCTTTCTCCCATTTTCAAGGCTTGACATGAAGAGCTGAGGTTTAAGACTTGTAAAGGAGGTATGTATGAGTGTTGATGGACTCATACAAACTGTAGAAAGTCATCGTGACAATTTCTTGTGTAACAGATTACCCCCTAAAGTGCGAAGACTGTAGTATATGAGGATGGTTTTTTATCATCTACGAAGAGTGAAGGACTTTATCATTTCAAGGATTTTCTTGTGGATACCCCAGTCGAACCTGTAGAAACATTCAATGCAAAATATATATATGTGAACATATCGTCGCTGAGGTAGGCATTCCCATACTTAAATCAAAACTAACTAAGGACTATCTAAAACTGCTCTGAGACAGGAATTCTTTTGTATTACATCACAAGTAGGAACATATGGACACAGTATGGATGCATCCATTTGTTTATGAATAGTCCACTATATAATGATAACAAAATTCCTCGCAGCCTGGATGGTGGAAACTAGATCCAGGGTCTTCATTTCTACTTCCTGAACTAGTACGATTCTACCCATGTGAATGAATGTGTTGAAGTTGAACATGGGAGAAACCACTTGATTACCAGTTAATGATGTAAATTGTTAACAAGTGTGAGAGGAACCACCAGTAATGTCAATGGCCCTCAAAATACTCAATACAATCCATGAAATGTGAATGAAATGAGTCGATGTTGAACATGTCACGGAATCCATTGATTGAAGGTCAATGATGCAACCTATCGTCAAAGGCGAGAAACCTACCATTGAGGCATGCAAATTCCAAGGTACTAAAAATTTCTAGATCATCTTTCTAGATAATGAGTTGGAGTTGATAGAAAGCGATCTGTCATAGGCTAGTGCATAACATGAAATCATATGTAAAGTTTGAAGAAATATGTTTAGCAAGAACTAACTCAGGGGTGGTCAATGATGGATGACAAATATTTTGCAGGTGAGTGGTTTATCTGCACAGACCTCTTGAACACGTAATGACACAGCATATGGCTTGGTGACAGCTGACCCAAAGTTAATACCCAGAAACTGGCTGAAGACTTTCAAAGTGGCTTGATTAACTGTTTGGTAAAGGATTTCCCAACCCATGTGGATAAAAGTGTCATGTTCAAGAGTGATGGAAAGTTTTTTCAAACACAGAGTACAACAAATAGGTCCATTTTCTCTTTTTCCCCCACCATTTCTGGCAAGTACCTCTTTACTTTTAACAAGCTTGAGGGGGATAACATTTGCTTGGTTATAAGCTCATCCTTCGGATGAGTCCAACTTAGTTTAAATTCGAACCCTAGAAGGAGTGGTCCGTTCCTGTTTGTAATTGAACAGGTCCTTTACTGTGAAATTTTAACGAGTCTAGTATAAGAGAAACTTGGTGTTTTTCAATTTTAGGGAGTCAAAAGAAAAACTTAAGAAAACTCCACGATTGTCCTTTTTCGTAAATTTGTGTCTCCCAAGCCCGAAAAAGTATAAACTAATACTTGAGAGAACCGCTTGACCATTACAATCAAGGAGTAATTTTCATAATTAGTTCCTTCAATCTGAAAAAGTAAAAAAGTGATCGAAAACACGTCATTTTATTACCAATATCGAACTTGAAATGACAAAAGTCCAGCAATCTTTTCATGTTTATACGGTCCAAAAAGAGCTGTAAAAAGACCGTCTCTTTAATTCTGTTTTAACGAGTCTGTTATTTGGGAATAGTGTCCACTCGGATGCTGCTATTCCCACTAAGATGGGTGGTTATCTTAGAAACAAACAATCAAAGTCTACTATTGATTCCTTTTATGAAAATAGATGAGAAGACGACCAAGAGGGCCAACCTGAGTCTTGCGCTTGATTTCCTCCCTTTCTTGATAGAGTTTCGCCGCTTCTCCTTTATCTGCCCAGCTTCAAAAGAACCTGTGGAATCATAGCAACATACTACTATGGAAGAAACAAGGATCTAAATTCATAAATAATGCAGGCTCAGATGTGCATTAACCATATACATGCATATATAAACAAGTACACAAGAATATGGAAGGAAACAAGAATAGCTTTATTCAGATGAAAAGTAGCAAGAAGATTACAACCATGTGCTCTGACCCAGCATCATCCTCCATCTAAGAAGTCCTTCTTCACCTCAAGCAAGCTAGATCACCCAACACTGTGAATGTACACCAGAATACCAACAGCTTTTCTCTATAAGATACAAAATTCCAGCCTCTGGATCTCTGTGATGAGGGATCCATATATAGATGATTACAGAGAGGTGAGTCATCTTTTGGGATCTTGATTAGTGTCTTCTCTCTAATAGTTCCTGCTTCCACTTGGAGAATGATGATCTCTTACTCATCCTTGGTCGAAAATGGAGAGGCAAGTGTCAGAGTGGAAGCTTCTGGAAGATTCCATGATCTTCCACCTCGCATTTTGGTCCCTGCCATTTGTCCATTCCCGGCCATCGCACCCTACAAAAGAGAAAAATAGTATGCATCACACCCTGTACATTGGGAAGGTGATATGCATCGCACCCTCTGCATGGAGCTTTCAGTATGGTCCAATTTTGACCATTTCTGAGCAGTTTTAAGTGGAGAACTTTCGGGAGATGATGTAATCAGTTGACCTTGTTCCTTTAGGCAGTGAAGCAACACTTTTAGGAACTTAAGAGCCCTTATTTTATGGATATCTGTGATTGGGGTTGAATTGCCCAAAAATGTCTATAACAGTTGCCCCCTAAAGCATGAGGTCGTTAATCTTTTTTGATGTCGGGTGAAATGCTTTACTATGAGGATCCAAAGTTTTTCCAAGCTGGGAGGCGACCTGTAATAAGATACAATAAAATACATTATTTTTTCAACATTTTTTCATGATCTAGCTGAGGCGGGCATTCCCATGCTCAGCTTTATAAATTCATTTTTCATGTACATAGGACAGACGATCGTCTGTGTGACAGACTGTTGATATGGACACATCATCCTTTGATTTGGATGATCATCTGTTCGACAATGATGTACACTGGATGTTTTTATATTCCTGAATATATCGCAGCCCGGATGGATGAAACTAGATCTGGGATCCTCAAAACTCGTTCAATCTTCACTCGAAGTACAAGTTGCTCCATGTGAAAAATGTTCTAGAGTCGAACATGGAAAGACATCGCCTGATTACCAGCCAATGACGTAAGCTGTTAACAAGCGCGAGAGGAATCACCAATAATGACAATGACCCTCAAGGTACTATAGTATAATTCACGTGGTGTGAAAAGGGACTTGGCATCGAACACCACGTAAAATCTCTCAGTTAAAGGCCATTTATGTAAACCTGTCACCGAAAGTGAGAAACTTGCCATTGAGGCATGCAAGCTTCAAAGTACTGAAAGGGTTGTTCCTAAGTCAACTTCTTGGATAATGAGTTGATGTTGAAAAGAAGTGACCTGTCGCAGGGGGGCCTTAATGAATCCCACATCAACGACACGGAACAAAGAAAATGATTTTGGAGGTGAAAACAAACTAACGATACAGGGTTCAGGGTGGTGGTCACGAAGGAATGAAGCATGAATGAATTGTAGTGGGTGAGACACGGGTGAATTGTCTGAATGACTTCTCTTAAACATATCGGCGACACTGACGATGGATTGGTAGCGTTAACCCCAAAGATGGATGGTGTGATGGACCAATGGTGATGACCAATGAACTGAACAACCCAACCCGGCATGGATGCGGAAGGAAAGTGTCATGTTTAAGAGCGACTTGCTACCAATAAAGTTTCTTCAAGTTTTCTTCCAAATTTTCCCCGGTCATTGCTGACCAGTACCTCTTTATTTTTGGCACGCTTGAGGAGGATAACATATGCTTGTTCTATAATTCGCCCTTAGGGCGAACCTGTCGCTATATTTTAGAGATTCTAGCGACAGTGAAACTCGTTCTCATCCATTTGGATGAGTTTGTCGCTATTAGGTTTTAACGAGTTTAACGACAAAAATAACTCAGTCTCTTTCAATTTTAGAGAGTTTGAAAGAAACGGAAAGAAGATTCCGAATATTCTTTTTCGTTGTATAATCCCTTAAGTTTGAAAAAGCGTAAAATAATACAAAAGGGATGAATTTTCAATAGTTTTAACGAGCCGAACAAGACAAGTGCTCGATCATTTTGTGTAATAATCCCTTCGGTCTAAAAAGATTAAAATCTAGAGGAGTGATAGCACTTCCGATGCCTTTTAACGAGCCGGAGAGGCCAATCACTCAGCAATATTTTCATATTTTACGAGTCAAGTGAAAAGAGCTTAAAGAAGACTCGTTTTCAAGGAACGAGTGATGGTTTCGGGTAGCAGCTGATTCCAGGTAATATTTGGAATTTTCCAATCACGGCAGTGTTACAAGAATGGCTAGCAGAATCACTCTTCGTAGATGTTCCTCGAAGGGGTAAACAATCATATGGGGGTGAATGATGGGCTAAAAACAGAGTGGAGGTGATGGCGAGAACACAACCAAGGCTCAAAAGCTGGCGATAAGGCCTTCACAATGGTTATTTACCTGTTCATTTTTTAATGAGCTTAAATGCGGGTAGAAACACTTGCTCATGACTTATGTTTATTTTTTAACGAGCTTGAACTATGCGCTAAAACTGCTCGTGGAGAGTTTAAATTTTTAACGAGCTTGAACTCTGCGACAACATTGATCGCCAGTCGTATGATAGGAATGTCTCATTCAAGATGCCATTTTTTATGGAGCTTGCACCTTTTGAAGCTTTGCCCCGGAGCCTCTTGCATGCATGCTAGGAATGACCAACTACACCTCTCTACTTAACTACTAATATCACCGCCAAGGCTAGGTAGGACAATTTTTCCTTTACTTTGCCGGCGCGCAGGTTACCCCAGCAAAGATGAATGGTTTCAGCCGCTCACCCGACCTAGGTGGTTGAAGTCAGTGGAATCATAGAGCTAACGTTAGCTGGTCATTTCTCGCTTGCTTACAAAAGGTTTGCATGCCCCCAGGTATAGCGGAGTAGAGTTTCCAGTTTACCCTTCAATTTGCAGACAAAACATTTGTTTTATTGGGAAAGGCCTACCTTCTAACGTAGGTATCTTATCCGGTCTAATCCCCTTTTCCCATACGAACGGGTATCGGACTAGTCATATATCCTTCGCCGAAACCTACCCTATACCTAGAGCTTTTCTGCCGAAACAGACCAGGGTGCATGCCCCCTGAGTTTCAGTCACATCTCCCTGAATCACTCGCGCTCATTAGGTGGATGGACTAGAGATCGATGAGACATTTCTTGCGTGAAAAGACCATTCAGGGATTGCCTTTGACTATTTGTGATGTGTGAACCGGGGAATGACATTTGGTCTACGAGCTTGACCATTCTGCCTTCGTTCGGATAACACATTACTCTAAAGAGTGAGGAGATGATGGCTCCCATGCAATAAATATAGTCGCGTCCAAGGAGTAGATTGTAATCTAAAGGTCCTTGAACTATCATAACGTTCATGTGAACAATTTTCCTTCTCAAAGTAATGGGCACGTTTGGAAGGATCCCTAAAGGTCGACTGGTTCCCTTGTCGAAGCCTGTTAGATTTCTCATTTCAGGAAAAAGCGATGGCGAACCAAGCGCTTTCCAAGCAGTTGAGGAAAGGATACTCACATAAAGCCCCTTTCATCAATGATGGTACCAACCATGACCATTCTGTAAGCTTGTACAATGATTCTGAATGGTACACTGGCTGGTAAACAGGGTCTGCCCAGTAGATTCCAGTCGAAGGAAACAACTAGGTTGCTTAGTGGTGGGACCGAATAGACGACCGGGTAGGACTCTGATGAACTTCCTTCCTGCGGTAAAGGAACGGGAGGACTGCCCCCAAGTTCATCGGAGTCAGTGTTGATGAAAAGAATTTGAACGATGTTGTTCTCTTTCTCTTCAGTGATGGTATCGTTCAAAGATGAACACTCTGAAGGCAATACTGGGTCAACTGCCATATCGACCCTTTAACTTTCATCTGGTATGGATTCCGAGGGTTCATTTTCAATGATAGGTGCTTCGGCTGACCACAAGGATGGGCCATCCATATTTTCAACTGGTGGAGGGCTTGGCAAGAGTTTTTGATATCCAGGAGGAAGTCATAATGGTGAAACCGAATGATTATCTAAAACTCTTTTAGCCTCTTCAAGGAAGGGACAACGGTGGACGGCATGATCGCCTTCACACAACTTACAAGGAAGTTTAGGATTCCTTCTTTGTCCATGTGCTTCACTTTCACTGATTGATGGTGAGCATTCAATGTGATCGCCAGAGGTTGATGCTACCGGATTGTGCAAACAAGGAGACCAGTCCCTTAAGATCTGAGGGATGCAGGGACAATCTCGGTGATAGTGGTCTCCATTGCAAATGACGCAAGGAGATTTAGGTTTTGACTATACGATGTGTGAACTTTTGCTAGACGATACTTGGTTGCTCCCTTTCAATTTTGGTTCCTTTTTCTCTTTCTGCTTCTTCTTCTTCTCAATTACTTGATTTTTAGCTTTATCGACTTTATCAAGCGAAGAGGAAGGAGGAGAGGGAGAATCAGATGAAGTAGAAGGTTGGGAGGCAACTCTAGTG
>APFE031643419.1:29278-43005 GCA_000404065.3 Pinus taeda | reverse complement strand
CCCTGGTCGAAAATGGAGAGGCAAGTGTCAGAGGGGAAGCTTCTAGAAGATTCCATGATCTTCCACCTCGCATTTTTGTCCCTGCCATTTTTCCATTCCCAACCATCGCACCCTACAGAGGAGCAAATCAGTATGCATCGTACCCTATACATTGGGAAGGTGATATGCATCACACCCTCTGCATTGAGCTTTCAGTATGGTTCATTTTTGACCATTTATGAGCAGTTTTCAGTGGGGTACTTCTGGGAGATGATGTAATTAGTTGACCTTGTTCCTTTAGGAAGTGAAGCAACACTTTTAGGGACTCAGGAGCCCTCAGTTTATGGAAATTTATGATTGGGGTTGAAGTGCCCAAAAATGTCTATAACAATGTCGTATTATTTATAGGATGAACTACTATATATACAAGGGCAGGCTCTTCGCATTGTACATAGAAAAATCCGAGAATATCTATGAGATTTTTTGATGGCAATTACAGTTCAAAGTTTGAATGTATCTCTGTGGTTTTGGAAGGGTAGTGGCGGTGAATATAAGTTTGGATCACACTTATAAATTTGGTAATCCATTGTAGTAACAAGTTCATAAGTTATAGTGAAAATTTTAGGAAGAAGCGTAGATAAGAATGCACAAAATATTGGTATAATTGCATTATGAATTGGAGCAGAGAAAGGTAGATGAAATTTCAGTGATACTATAGTGATGTCTCCTCACTGTCTTGGCATTGTATCATAGAAAAAGGCCTTGGCATAATCTCTATCTCATAGCTAAGAAGAGATTGATATCACTCTGGAAGAAGGTCAAAATTATGTGACTAGGTCTTGGGTTATTGCATGAAGAAGGTCTCGGTGTGACTATGATTCAGTACTATTGTTGAAGGAGATCAGAAGGAACAGAAAAAGGAGGAACAATTCTTGTGTCTTGGTCTTGGAGAGGTTGATAGGTCAAGCGTCTTGGTCTTGGTATTCGTCAATTGGAATATCTATAAGAATAATTTGTGTAGGTTTAATCTCAAAGAGTGAGAGGTTTTGGCCTTGGCTCATAGCTTACATTTTGTGTCTCTTGTCTATTGATGTTCACGCATTGGTAGTTTTCAATGAAGAAGAACACTAATAACTTAAGAAAAGAGAAGATACTAATCTAATGAATTAAAAACACTCACAATAAATTACTAAGGAAGAGAAATCACCTAATTCATGATGCCCTAAATTTATCAACATCCTCTAGTGACCAACTGGAGGAAAGCCTAGGATGCCACTTCAAGTGAGGAGGTGGATGCAACTATTTACTGGTAGATGGTGGGTTCACTCATGTATCTTGTGAACACATGACCATATATGTGTTATGCAGTCAACTAGTTGAGCTAAGATATGGTTAGGTCAACCAAACTATTTTTTATGGTAGCTAAGCATGTTCTACGATACCTCAAAGGCACTACCTAGTTTGGAATTTGGTACAAACAAACAAAGGGAATGAATTTGTGTGGCTTCATACATGTAAATTGGGCAAGAAGTCCATGAGATTAGAATAGTACATTAGGTTGAATTTTCGGTGTTGGGTCTGCAACGGTTTCTTGGTACTACATGAGGCAAAGATTTGTGGCACTCAGCTTAGTAGATGAAAAATACATGGCTACAAGTCAAGCTACATTTGAGACAATCTGGATGAAAAATATACTTGTTGGCTTGTTTGGTCACATGATGGATCCAAATGTGATTTATTGTGATAATCAGAGTTGCATCCAACTCTCTGAAAATCTTTTTTTTTCACAAACGATCCAAGCATATTGATATATGGTATCACCATCTATAGGATTGTGTGCAGAGGCAGATTATGTTGTTGAAGTACATTTTGATAAAGGAACAAGATTATGATATTTTGACAAAGGCCTTGTCAAGAGAGAATCTTGAGTTCCACAGGTGCAAGATAGGGGTGGTTGATAATACCTTTCTTGCTGAGAGGGAGTGTTGAAAATGCAACAAGAAAATCTAAATGTAACTTTGCCTTGGTCAAACCAGAGAAAATTTAAACTTATATTTCAAATTAAGGTAGTTAACTAAGGTGGCATGGCACTTGTCACTTAGTTAAATTAGTTATTTTGAGTTTGGGAAGCTTGATTTCAGTTCAATATGTTTGATTGCTAATTCGTAGCAATATATTTCAGTTAATTTGAGTTATTGTTAGTTAAACTTTTTCTAAATGTCAGAAGAACTAGTGGAGGTCAAGTTGTGTAAGTGGAACTTCAACCACACTCAATGATCAACCAGTTAACTGATCAATCAACCCAAAATAATTGTTGCATGCAGAGAATTCAAGTTACCCAGTTGAGATGGAGATTCCAAGGTAGTGTACTATCAGTTGTAGCATATTCCAATGTGTACAAGTGGTGCATGCAATCAAAGGAAGGACCTAACGGAATTGCATAATTCAATAGTGGGAAATTCCTAAATAATAGGGGCCAATTTTTAAGAGCAACAAAGCAAGGAAATAAGAGCTTAGGCGCTTGAAAATTGGCTAAGTGTTGGCCAGAGTCAGTTAGTAAGGAAGAGGGATATACTATACACCTGAAGGATGAGCTCAAGCTTGAGAAAGCATATGTATTTGATCTCTATTCTTTGATTAATGCAATATAGATAGCAATGGGTTTTGGGCAGTTTCTTTCCCCTAGATAAATCTCTATGCATGTGTTATGTTTCCTTTTACATGTCTATGATTTGTGTTCTAGATGGTGAATTAAATTCTGTAGATCAACAAAGTAGCTTCAAGTCTTGTGATTTAGTAAATTTCATGAGAAATTTTGAATCTACACATTTATTTCTACAATATCAATCTATTATGAAGAATGATGTATGGGAAATTGTGACTAGTCCTAAAGGGAAATCAGTGGTAACCTCCAAATGGATATACAAGATTAAGCATGTACTGGATGGAAATCTTGACAAGTACAAGGCGAGATTTGTGGCTATAGGATTCTTCCAAAAAGAGGGACAGGATTACAATGAGACTTTTTCTCCTAGTTCTAAGTACACTACTATGAGATATATTATTTCTATTACTTATCCTATGAGTATATTATCAAGATCCTTCATAATTTTGGAATGATGGGTTGTAAATTGATGGAAACTCCCATGGTGACTAATCTAAGGAAGTTGAGAGACTTTGAGTTAGATTTGGTAGATCCATCCATGTACTAGAAGTTGATTGGCTCCTTCATGTATTTGGTTAATACCGGGCAGGACATTTGCTTTACAGTGAACACTTCGAGCCAGTTCTAGGTGGAACCAAGACATGATCATTGGATTGCAACAAAGGATGTAATGAGATATTTATGTGGTGTAATTAATTATGGCTTGAGATATGTCTAAAATGGTGATATATGCCTATACTGATATACAAATTTATATTGGGAAGGGAGTGCAGAAGATAGAAAGAGTAAACCTGAAAATTGCTTCATTTTGGGATCTGCTATGATTTCTTGGATGAGCAAGATGCAGACATCGGTTGCACTCAACATTGTCGAGGCCAAGTATATTGGAGTCATTTTAGTGAGTTGTGAAGTAGTTTGGCTTAATAAGTTACTTGTAGGACTATTTGATCACGTGTTGGAATCGATTGTGATATATTGTGATAATCAAATTTGTTTGAGGCTCATAGAAAATATATTCTTCTATGACATGTCGAAGCACAACAATATCAAGTACCAATTCATTCATGACATGGTGTAGAAGAGAGTAGTGAATCTCTAATACATATCTACTAATGATTGGATAGTTGATATTATTTGAAAGCCTCTATCCAAAGTGGAGCTTGTATAATTCAGGGAAAAGCTTGGACTTGTTCAAAATACCTCCCTCAGTGAGAGGGAGTTTTGATGAGATAACATTAGGGACAAACATTATCCCTATGTCAAGCATGTTGACTAAATTAGGGATAATTTTCTAGCAGAGGACAAACATTCTTCCTATGTTAAGTATGTTGAATGGAATTAGGAAGAATGATCCTAGCGGATCATGATCACTTATTTGACTGTGTTCCTTTCAGCATCAGGATTATAAATCTATAGATAGGTTGAGTGAACTCATTTAGCATTAGGTCTAAAATTACTCAGGTAGAGTGTGGCCTTTTGAGATTCATGATGTGTTAAATATATTGAATGGAATGATGATGAACCAATACTAGTTTGTATACCATGTGTCAGATGGACTAGAATTATCGTGACTAGTTGATGCTAATAATGTACCATGTGTGAGGAGTACAAAGCAGGATTATGGTGAGGATACACCATAGGTCAGAGGTATCAACCATAATTATGGTAAATTGTTGACATTGTTGACTAGGATTACGGTAATTAGATGATGCTGAAGTTGAATTGTTACAACCTTTTCTTAGAGAAATTTGTCAACAAGAGAACACCTGGATAGTCATTATGAATACCCCCCTAGCTAAGAAGGAGTGTTGAATTTTGTAGCTATGGTTGGCATTCATAATTACTATTTTAGCCCTTGATATATATATTCAATATATATATATATATAAAATATATATATGAAAATGTAAGACATGTTCTTCATGTCAGTTTCAAAAGAGAAAAATTTGAATTTTGAATTTTGAATTTTTTGCTCTAAACTTGTCAAGTCACCCTTCCTTCAAGTCAAGTTAGACCCAATGAAGAGACACCCATTCAAGCCAGAAAAAACACTATCTATAAGGAACTTGACCTCCTAAACAAAGCACCATTCAATCTCACACACAAAAAGATAATTTTGGGGCATTTGAAAGAAGAAGAAGAAGGACAAAGAAGGATGAAGAAGGAAAAAATAATCTCAAGCATCTCTCTCTCTCTCTCTCTCTTTTGCTTTGAACATGTGACTTTCTGGGCATATTTTGGGTAGTAGTTTTTGAGTAGCATGGCTAAAATTATGGGTAGCATAATCTAGGTAGAAGGGCCAAGTTTCTAGGCAGTTTCAGGAAGGACAAATTTCAACCTAGACAAAGCAGTGAAGGTTGAGTTTGTTGGGTAGAAGATTGACTTGAAAATAGGGTTGTTTGACTAGGTTTGACCATAGCAGTGTTGGTCAGATTGACCATCATAGTTGACTAATATAATTAGGTGTATCTCTTGTTGAATTGAAGAATTTCTCTAAGGAGAAGGTTGTTGGGTTCCCCCCCCCCGAGCGGGATTTTGTAGAGTAAATATTGTGTTATCGTTATGCATTGTTATCTCCACTGTCCTTACACATTTATGGTTGAATTTCTCAAGTATAATTGCTCAATGATAAACTGGAATTACTAAAAAAATATCTACATCATTAGAAGTAATTATCATTTCTCATAAATTATTGCTTGTATCTATTTCACTTGAAAAATCAATAAATATTACCCAAGAGGAAAAAGAAATGTTCTAAGAACTATCACTGGCACCATTAGAATATCCTAAATAGATCAAGGGGGACACACACATATAAAAAAAAGTACAAAACATGTTAAGAAGTGAACCAAAATATATCACACATGTTGAAAAGAGCAACATCATAAAATAAATACATGTGTACAGATAACCACACCCAATGGCCTAGGCATAATACATATTCAGATAGAGCACATTATGGGGCTCAAGGAGGATGTTTCATTTTAATAAACTAATAGGTATTCCCCCTTATTCAACACATGTTCAATGATGTAGGGACCTGTTGATGGTGTTGGATCCGCCAACATATCAGAGGATCTCCTCGGTAAGAAGTCCCAACTAGACCTCAGACCATTTGGTGTAGGAGTCCTAGCAGTGGGTCGTATGCTATCACCTTGACCATGGTTTCTCACGTAGGCAAGTAAGATGTCACTATTGGTAGCAAGGGTGTGACATATGAGGCAAGTCAAGGAAGTTGCATGTGTGGTTCTAACACACGAAGGGTGAGGTGAGTGCACCCCTTGGAATCCTGTGAAAACACGGAGTTAAGAAGGGAACACATGAGAAAATATGCATCACAACATTGAAGGCAAGTAAGCTAGCAATCCAAAGTGATGGTTAAACCAACAACACATTTTAGTAAGATTCATACATATATATATACAGAAAATAGCTACACATGCATGAGTAAGAAAACACGTACATATATCATTTAGAGTAAACAAGATAGTTGAAATACAATACGACATATGCATGAAACGTGCTAGCTCTGTTATATTAAGAAGTGTGAGTTCCAGTCATACAATACAACCATAACCAACCTCTAGCTCCGACAATAGAATGTTATAGTCACTATCACCTGCTCCTCCAAAGAGATATACTAGCTCCGCACAGTGGAGAAGCCAAGGCTTGTTACAATACTGTCCAAGCCCTCTCTAAGATACTCCTATCGGAAGCTTGGCTGACCAAAATCCTTTACAATGAGTTGTGAGGGACTATATATAGCAAAGCGTGGGGTGGCCCTTGATATTACCCTTTGTGATTGTTCATCTATCCTTGTGACTCTTCATCTACTCTATGACTGTTACATCTAATTATCGACACTTGAAATTCCACTTGACAAGACGTTACATACAATCTGCACATGTACCCATGTGAAACAAAATAGGCTTGAGAAAGCCATGCAAGACATCACTATGACTCGGACAACTATGGGAAGAACATCTCTTCGACATCCTCATGGTGGTATATAGTAGCGAATTGATGCCAAGCTCGATAGTCCACGATGGTGTCCTTGTACTCTAAGATGACATCTTTCTGGAAACAAAATCTTGCCCCCATAACATCTGAGTACACTACTTGAGCTCCTTTGTCAAAATTGACTGATAACATGCACATCATTGTCTTGAGTGTGGCTAGATAAGAAATATACTGATCAATGGTGCATGCACTGATCACCAAGACTAGGTTGGTGGATATGCACATCAACTCGTCAAAGTATGAGTCAATTTCCATTCAGACCTTTGCCTTTTTCTTTGCTTCGGTGAGTGTCCCAATAGATGAGAACGCGTGTGCATGCACAACAACATCCATGCTCCTGAATACCCATGCATGGGAAGCCTGCAAACTAGTGATGAGATGTGAGAGATCTTCATAGTTCCAGATCTGACTCTGGATGTGTGCCTTCAGCTCGGTCACTCTGGGATTCATCATCTTGGGCAAGTGTAACGGGGCTCCCTTGTATCGCATTGTCCATGTTTTCATGTAATCAATAGTAGCATGCACATTCTACAAAATACTTTCTCTCCTAGTACATCGTTGTTTCCAACCATTGAGATGGAAAACTGCATTATGCAAGGTACCAAACTTGGAATACAACACCCGCATGACTGTGTCAAGGGACAATACTTCACCCAATATTTCCTTCTTCAACTCTACTCAAGCAGATGCTATAACAAGTTTGTTGGGTTGTGATATATTCTTTTCACAACCAGCCCATGTAATTAACCAGGGGGTTAGAGGGGGGTGGAGCCCCCCCTTCATTGCACCGATTGCATAGCTGGGGGGTCATAGGGGGTTTGAGGGGGGCAGGTAGCCCCCCTCTACGGGGTCCGGTGTAGCGCCCCAGGGAAATTTATTTTGGACCCTACATTAGGTTGGGTGGACCTACCTATGGTTTTGTGCATGGTTTTCACACATGGTTTTGGATGCGATGGTTTTCAGTCCATGGTATTGGATGTTTCAACATGTATAAATATGTATTGTAACATTGAAAGTAAGATAATGAAAAATCAATCTGGTAGTCCCGGTTTTGGGATGCAGGGGAAAATCTCCATGTATATGTGTTTTATGTGTTATGCTCTTGCATTGTTTATTTTCTGTGTTTTAGAATTCGTATGAAGGTAATTTTTGTACGGGGTTAAAACGTACATTTGGAATCAGAGCTTTTTTGGCTTCAAGGGAAGGCCTTTGTTGCTGAGGGGTTTCGTTCAGGCCTATGGTAAACCCTATTCAGTGGGAGATCTATGAGATCAATTCTAATGGTGAAAGAAGATGGAAAGTAGTGGAAAGATAAAGATCGAGAAATTTAATGGTCAGAGTTTTGAGTTGTGGAAACTCAAGATGGAGGATTTGCTGGTGGATAAAGATCAGTGGATTGCGGTAGATCCGGGTACTAAACCAATAGGAGTGTCCGATGAAGAATGGAAGAATTTGGATCAGAAGGAAAAGAGCACAATATGATTGTGTGTCTCAGTTTCAGTATTGCCCAATGTGTGAGGGGAAGCTACGACAAAGGCTTGGTGGGACAAGTTAGGGAATTTGTACCAATCTAAGTCTTTAGTGAATAAACTGTTCCTACAGAAAACGTTGTATAACTTGAGGATGAAAGATGGAGACTAGGTGACAGAGCATATGAACACATTTAATACTGTGGTAAGTTAGTTATTATCTGTTGATATTAAAATTTCAGATGAAGATAATCTCATCAGTTTGTTGTGTTCTCTACCAGATTCATGGGATAGTCTGGTTATTGCAATAGGTAGCAATGCAACTGCCTTGCAGTTTGATGAAATAGTCTCATCCTTGCTGACGAAGGAGATGAGACGGAAAAGTATGGAGAGCCAGAATGGTGATTCCTTGTTTGTACGAGGACAGTCCCAAAATAGAAACTAAAATAAGTCATCGAGTGGGAGATCTAAATCTATAGGGAGTTTTAAATCTTCAGAAAAACCTGTAAAGGTGGTTTGCTGGAAATGTGGAAAGGCAGGGCACTCAGACTATAAATCTAAAGCTCCTAACAAAGGAAATGGATTTGATGATTCTCCTTCTGAAGAGGCTAAAACCACCTCAGATGAAGGTGGGGATGTGTGTTTGGCTTCTTCAAGTACACATGTAGATCATGAGGCATTGTTGATTGACTCAGGTGCATCCTTTCACTTCACTCCCCATAGAGAGTGGTTCTGCGAGTATGAAAAATACGATGGTGATGATGTCTTCTTAGGGGATGATAGGAAGGCTAGAATCATTGGTCACAGAAAAGTAAAGTTGAAGTTGCAAGGTGGAAGGGTTAGAACACTTCCGATTGTTTGGCATATTCCTGCATTAGCCACAAAACTGATTTCTATAAGCAAGCTGGATGATGCAGGTGTAAAAACAATTTTCAAGAAGGATACCTACAAGATGGTTTAGGGAGCATTGGTATTGATGTGGGGAGTTTGAATTGGAACTCTGTACAAGCTGCAAGGTAGCACTGTTGTTGATGTGTGCAACAATTCTGTGGTTCCTGAAAGTGGAGTAGAATATCTAGTGGTCTCTGGAGAGAAGACCATGTTGTGGCATCAAAGGCTTGGAAATATTGGAGAGAACGGCCATCAAATACTTCATGGTAAAGGTATGGTAGAAGGTATGAGTAATATCTGTCTAGATTTTGATTTCTGTGAAAATTGTGTATATGGGAAGTAGAATCGGGTGAGTTTCTCCTCTAGTGGTAAGAGGGTGAAACAAATATCAGAGCTTGGGCACAGTGATGTGTTTGGACCTGTGAAGGTTCCATCACTGGGTAAGTATATGTACTATGTATCATTTATAGATGACTTCTCAAGGAATAAATGGATATATTTCCGTAAGAAAAAATCTGAAGTCTTTGATAGGTTTAAAGAATTTAAGACTCTGGTGGAAAACCAAAAAGAGTAGAAGATAAAGGTGCTGAGGACAGATAGCAGTGGAGGGTTTTATAGCAAGGAATTTAAAGAATTTTGTAAGAAGTGTGCTATAGCATGATAGAAGCCTACTCCATACACACTTGATAAAAATGGAGTTGTAGAAAGAATGAACAAGATGTTGATGGAAATGGCTAGAAGCATGCTCAGTGGTGTCGGGTTAGGACAAGAATTCTAGGCAGGGGCAATGGAGACAACCTTCCTTGTTACTGGTAAGAAACCCTCTCTTCCAGAAGAAGACAAATTCAGAAGGAAAGGTGGACAAATATAAATCTTGATTGGTAGAAAACGGTTACTCCCAGGTGTCGGGAATTGATTTTGGTGATATTTTTTCTCCTGTTGCCAAGGTAGATTCTATTAGATTACTTTTATCTGTTGCTGCTAATTTTGATTTTGAGGTAGAACAAATGGATGTGAAGACAACATTTCTTCATGAGGATCTGCAAGAGGAGATTTACATGAAGCAACCTGAAGGATTTACGGTGAAGGGTAAGAAAGAACTGGTATGCAATTTAAAGAAGTCTCTGTATGGGTTAAAATAGTCACCAAGGATGTGGTATCAAAAATTTGATACATTTATACGGGGACTCGGATTCACCAAAAGTAAAGCATATCATTGTGTGTATTTTAAATTAATTGGTGACCGTGTTATTTATCTAGTCTTGTATGTGGATGACATGTTGCTAGTTGGAAATGACAAAGAAATTATCCAGGATTTGAAGACCCAATTGTCCTCCAAATTCGACATGAAAGATCTTGGTGCTGCAAACTATATTTTGGGCATGGAAATTAAAAGAGGAAGCTCTGGTTAAATCAAAAGAAGTATGTTGAGACAATATTGCAGAGGTTTAATATATAGGATAGTAAACCAATGAAGGTTTCTATTCCTGTAGGTGTAAAGTTATCTGCTGAACACTGTCCCAAGACACAGGAAGAGGAAGAGGACATGTCTCGTGTTCAATATGCAAGTGCAGTCAGTAGCTTGATGTATGCGATGGTATGTAATAGACCATACATTGCACATGTAGTGGGAGTATTGAGCAGGTTTATGTCAAAACCAGGAAAGGAGCATTGGACAACAGTGAAGCGGGTTTTCAAGTATTTGCGTGGCACTAGTGATTATGGTTTGTGCTACCAAAGAAGACTAGGATTGGACAGAGTTTGGGATATTCGTGGCTTTGTTGATGCAGACTGGGCTAGAGATCTAGATCAGAGAATATCTACAAGTGGGTATGTGTTTAACCTATTTGGAGGTGTAGTTAGTTGGATGAGTAAGAAACAATTTGTAGTGGCACTATCAACTATAGAGGTAGAATACATGGCAGCCACACATGCAAGCAAGGAAGCAGTTTGGTTGTAGAGATTGTGTTCAAGTATGGGGTTAGTATAGGGATCTATAAGGATAGATTGTGATAGCCAAAGTGCAATTTTCTTGGAAAAGAACCTTGCTTTCCATTCAAAGAAAAAGCACATTGATGTTTAGTATCACTTTGTGAGGGATATGATAGAAGACAAAAAGGTGTTGTTGGTAAGGTGGACACCTTGAAGAATATTGTAGATGCATTGACAAAATATGTGAGCTCTGAGAAGTTCTATTGGTGTAGAGAAACAATGGGCATTGCAGGGCTGGATAAATGACTAAGGTCTCCTATGGCCCCCTGTGGAAAGAAAACAACAAGTGGGAGAATGTTGGGTTGTGTTATATTCTTTCCACAACTATCCCACGTAGTTAACCAGGGGGCAAAGCCTCCCCTTCGTTGCGCATCAGGGGTATGAAAGCCCCCCTTGTCTAGGGGGTTTGAGGGGGGTAGGTAGCCCCCCTTTATGGGGTCTAGGGCAGCGCCCTGGAGAATTTTTTTTGGACCCTATATTATATTGGGCAGACCTACCTATGGTTTTGTGCATGGTGTTAGCACATAGTTTTGGATGCGATGGTTTTCGGTCATGCTTTTGGACGTGATGGTTTTCGGTCCATGGTATTGGATGCTTCGGCATGAATAAATATGTATTGTAACATTGGAAGGGAGATAATGAAAAATCAATCTGGTTGTCTTGGTTTTGGGATCCAGGGGAAATTCTCTGTGTATATGTGTTTTATGTGTTATGCTCTCGCATTTTTTATTTTCTGTGTTTTAGAATTCATATGCAGGTAATTTTTGTACAGGGTTAAAACCTAAAAATTTCTCCTCCCTACTTGGCCATCTGTAACTCCTTAGCCATTCTCTCGTTTTCAGCTATCAAGAAGCAAACATTCGAGCTAATAGCTTCGACGTATTCTCTGGTAGAATCGACCAATGCTGTTGGATGCTTGCGCACGTCAGACATGACCACTCATTCCTTAAACTGTGCAAGAGATGTGTTATCATCTGGAGTTGACATTCTACGAGATTGCACAACTCTATGTTGGGAATCATCGAATGATATGTTGTGCATCTCCCCTTCCATATTGTCTCCAAGGATCTCTGTGTCTCTTTGGTCGCTTGGGACATGCTCCACTTCCAAATCCGATGAAGCTACTGGATTAACCTCTTGGTGTTGAGGCATGAGGTCAATGTCTTGTGCTAACTCCTATTACTCCATGTATGTATCCATATGCTCAAGTGCTTGTTCAATCTCTTGAGAAAAGTCCTCCTTCTGTGACTGCTCACCCTGTTTTCTTGGTGCCAGTTGTTCGGATAAGTCGACTACCTATACAGGCACAATTTCATCTGTCTCTACATGTTGCGCCCCCTGTTGTACCTACTCTTGCTACACTTCCTTCTCCTATTGCTATGGGGTAAAATGCATGGTGTATGGAGAATGAAAACTACCCACAAAGGCCTTCCCGAGACCTTCAACAAACTGTAAGATTATATGTAGAAGCTACCAAGTTATACACATGTTCATCTATCAAATATCAATTAACAAAGTATGGAAAGAGGATTACCTCAAGTCTCCTTCTAGATTTTTTTGGAGATCACAATGCAACCAAGAGGAACTCCCTCAAAACCAACTCCAAAATCAATTCCTGCACAAAGGAAAGGCAAACACAATCACAACATATAATCTTGAAAACTAATATAAGAATGCGCAATGAACATCTATTTCCATACAACTAAACTACTCATCTAAACAAGTATCAAATGAACAACTTAATGAACAAGGTTACCGACACCATGGAGTAGGGAACACAACTGCAGTTCTGTATTAATAATGGAAGAGTGATTACAACCATCCATTTTATCAGTCTTCCTTTGCCCCTTCTGCTTCTCTCTCTCTCTCTCTCTCTCTCTCTCTCTCTCTCTCTCTCTCTCTCTCTCTCTCTCTCTCTCTCTCTTCTAGCTCACTTCTTCAAGTATGTGATAGTTCACAATAGCTTAGTAGGCTATCCTTTCAAATTCTCTGACCCCTTTCACAATGACCCTCTCACTACTTCTATAGCAACCAGTTTAGGGTTTCCAAGTTCCTCATAGAGTTCACTATGGCAAAATCAATGAACTTGCTCTGCTTTCCAACTGTTTCTCATCTGCCTTCTTTTTCAGATTGGAATTTCCCCAAATAGTTTTATTTTTGGGAATTTCCTTGCTTTTCTTGAGCAAATTTAGGGATAAATGTCTAGATGTTTGTGATTCAATTCATTGGTTTGACCCACCGAACTTTCCTTAGTTTCCCTAACGCTACCCATGATGTTATCATTCAGGTTCTCCCTAATCTCCTGAAGGGATACGGCCGAGGTAACCACAAACCAATCTTTGGATTGCAGGTTCTAGCCCACCTGCAATCAGAGAGGGCTCTCTCTTGATGATTTAGCTTTGTTGATGATGATTTTAGGCTAGTTATTGGGTTCAATGGTTTTCGTTTATGTTTGGATGGTGTTTGAATGGAAGGAACATGCTTTCAAGTAGAGAGGCATGCATAGAGTGATAAGTTTCAAACCATTGGGCATGGAGTCAAGGAGTAGAACCACAGGTAGGCTTTCTTGATCACAAGAGGAATATGGAGCAATGTAGCTGGACATGAAACAACCTTCAAGCTAAAGAGATGGATTGAAATGTAAGGAATGAGAGGCAATTAAGAATCACTCAATCAGCTTAACAGAGGGAAGGAAAATGAGCTCTATCTAG
>APFE031643419.1:10063-21484 GCA_000404065.3 Pinus taeda | reverse complement strand
TTTCAAGTGTCTTTGTTAGCCATTTTGGAGGACCTTTATGCGATGGCTTGGACTACTTAGCTGATTGAGTTGAGGTTGAATCATGATTTAGTCTCCTAATTATGTCCATTACATCACTCAAAATATCATCATGATGGAATTATTATCATTGATGGCAAGGGAGAAGCAAAGTAGAAGCAAGGCAAGTAGCAACAAAAATGTATGTAGGAGCAAGGAACAAAGCAGCAACAACAATGCAAAGAATTAACTAATATGTGATAACAAAGTAGCAGCAAGGTAAGAGCAGTAATGGGTTCAATAATGGGCAAAAGAGAAGTATTAGGATCAACAAAGGTATGCAAAGGAGTAGATGTAATACCTGTTGGTGAGATAGATGCTAGATGTTGATGCCATATATGTTGATGCTAGATGTTTCATATGTCATTATTGTCATGCTTCATGACAACAAAACAAAGGAGCAACAAATACCTTGATGCTTTGGCAGAAAATTCATGTTATCATGTGTGGTGTATAAGGCTGATTTGAACATTGGTTTGGTTGAGATGAATTATTATGATGCAAGGCAAAGGGAAGACTCCATGAAAACAAAGGAAAGACAAAGACATGATGAAGGAAAAAGGAAAATATGTTGCATATATTATTGTGATGCATTAATGGAAAAAAAATTATTGATCATGACGATGAATGCTCAATTATATAGTCACATGTTATTCCTATAATGCTACATGATGTTGGAATTATGTTGATGAATTTGATCATTACATATGAAAAAAATATAATATTGGGTGGAGCATTTATTTTTATGTTCTAATATTCAAAATACGAAGAGTTTGGAAATGAATGAGTGGAAGGCAAAGAGTCAAGCCTATTCATATCATATTCTTATGTGGAATACAAACAACTAGCAAATTATCTTTAAAAAAGATGTTGTTTTTGGAAGGAAAAGGAGGTTAGAGAGTGGGAGAATGTGTTATTATGCATTAGTTACTTGACAGATATGAATCTCATGTGAAGTAGATTTGAAGGGAAGGAGAGGAAGAAATGAAGTTGGAGATATGCATAATTTATGACCAGGTAAACCAACACATCGTTGTTACTTGTTTGCATCATAGGATTGTAGTATCCTTTCAAGTAGTGGCTTGATAAACATCAGGTTGGACCCTGTTGAGGTAGCAGCCTCCTCTAGGTTGTAGCCTACAGAAAACATATGGGAGTTGGAGCTTCCTTGCATGTTGTAGCTTGAAGAAAATTGAGGTAGCAACCTCCTATAGGTTGGAGCCTATAGAAAATCAGATGTAATAAGGAGTAGGAGATTTTCTTTACATGACAACAATAATAAAATTGTGGTTTTCTCCCTTTATGGGTTTCCACTTATATCTGGTGTCAATATCTGTTGTTATTATGTGCTGATGTGATGTTTTGGTTTGCTTATTACTTGTTATGCACATATTCAATTTTTTGGTCATTATTTGTTAAGATGCTCATGTAATGTTTTAGTTAATGAGTTTAATGAAATGAATTTTAATGTCCATCAATGGACGAAAATGATTCACCCCCTTCTCAGTTTAGTCAAGTTTTCATCAATTGGTATCAGAGCAGGTTCATTTTGTATAAGCCTAACAACTTGAAGGTAGGTTTGGTTGGGTCATGGAATATCAAAGTGTACCTTTGTTGAGTGCAACAAACTTTCATGAATAGAGAGATAAGGTAAAATTTGAACTGATAGCTTATGGACTTGGTATGGAAATTTATATGTGATGGCTACTGTAAAGACTCTCCCTCTATGTAAGAACAAATATGGAATGCTAAGGAAAAATGTGTGTGTGTGTTTTTAAATAGGGTGGTTCACAAACACCTCGGTTAGTGAGTGGACGCTACATCCATCGAAAAATCTGGGCTAATCGCCCCTTTGCCTACTAGCAAGACCTAACCCCAAGGGCTTTGGGCAGAATCGACCCTATGACGTCCCGATGGCAAGACATGGTTTTTGACCAACTACTAAGGAAAAATGTGTTATGTTTAACAATATTTATAATAAGAATCTTGATACAGTGATAGATTTAACTTCTACAAAAAAAATATGGGATATATTGCAACTTATTTATGAAGGAGAGACTAGTACAAAAAAAGATAAGAAAAATAGGAAGAAGAAAATTCCCTATCAAAGAAAAAGGGTTCAGTCAAATGAGGTTTCTGCTAGTGTGAATGGACCTTACTATCATGAAGAAAAGACAACTAAGCTTGACATAGCCTTGACTGAAATAGAAATATTGAAGAATGAAAACAAAGATTTGAAGAAATTGGTGTAGATATGCGATGAAAGAGAGCATGAATACAAGGAGGGAATCATTAGCCTAAGGAAACAACTTGAAGAAGCAAGAAGAATATAAGAGATGATGAATAGTCAGCTAAAGGAGAAAGAGGTATAGTGTGAAATTTTAGAGGTTGAGATTAATTAAGCTAAAAGTGAGTTAGATGAAAAGAACATGTTGTGTAAGCAACTAGAAGAGGAGGTTGTCTCTATGAAAAACTCATAAAAGTGTAATAGATCAAAGGAAGACATAAAGATAATGAAGCAACTCTAAAAAGACCTGTAGAAGAAGATTCCAACAAGAGCATGCTTTGTAAAGAAACAAATAAAAACAAGCAGCAACATCAAGAACCAAAAAATAAGGCGAAGAAATGGTCATATACAAGAAGGTCATTTTCTCCTAGAGGTGAATTGAGAAAATTTGGAAGACCTCAAAAGAGATTCTTTGCTTTCTTGAATAATAACATTTTTTTTCTTGCCAAGAACTTGGACATGTTGTAGCAGAATGTAAGAGAAATAAAATCAAAATTAATCAACAAATGATTTAGTGGACAACGAAGTTGTCTCAAGTAAGCAATCAAAGGAGTCCTTTATTTACTAAAACACTATAAGTTATCAGGTACACAAATTTCTTCTATGGTTATCATTTCTTGTGTTTCAATTTGGACAGAAGGTTGTTGATTGTAAAAATTTCGAAAAGAAAAATAGAAAATACAAGTAATTCCTTTCATTTCTTGGTGATACAAGGTGTTATAAGTGTAACAATCCTAGCCACATAGCCAAATATTGCAAGTTTCCCTATACCCTAAATAACTATAAATAGAAGATGGACACTTCAAGAAATCCAAACAAGGAGACAAAAGAAAATGTGAATATAAGAAGGCAACCAACTAAGATATGGAAGAGGAAGAAAAAAAAGAACAATCAGTCACCTAGCTTGATATCGAGGGGAACTTCTCAAGGAAGCAATGAAGCTAATCAGGGATAGAGAAATAATTATAAAATGTGAAGCATCTTAGGGGGGAGAGCAACCCAATTAGTATTCCGTAAAGACTCAACATGATTCTTGGCCTAAAATTTCAAGAATTGTAACCTTTGGTCATTGACAAGTGTGAGGTTGGTGCTAGTAATCTGTTATCACTCAGGTTGTACCTAAGCTCCTGAAGGGATACGGCCGAGGTAACCACAAACCAATCTTTGGATTGCAGGTTCTAGCCCACCTGCAACCAGAGAGGGCTCTCTCTTAATGAGTTAGCTTTGTTGATGATGATTTTAGGCTAGTTATTGGGTTCATGGGTTTTGTTTATGTTTGGATGGTGTTTGAATGGAAGGAAGATGCTTTCAAGCAGAGAGGCATGCATAGAGTGATAAGTTTCAAACCATTGGGCATGGAGTCAAGGAGTAGAACCGCAGGTAGGCTTTCTTGATCACAAGAGGAATATGGAGCAAGGTAGCTACACATGAAACAACCTTCAAGCTAAAGATATGGAGTGAAATGTAAGGAATGAGAGGCAATTAACAATCTCTCAATCAACTTAACAGAGGGAAGGAAAATAAGCTCTATCTAGGGGCAGTTAAGAATCCCTGGATAACTGTCATACATGGTGAGTTAGGGCAAATATGAGCCAGGTGGAATTCATATTTATGCCTAAAACAGATGAAGAACATAAAGAAACAGCAGAAATTGAGCATTGAGTGCAATTAAACAAGTTCTAAGCTAATATTTCTTTCTGCTATTTAGATAATGATGTATGAATGGAAAAACAGAGGTAAGAAACACTTATTGGGTCATGTACCAGCACAAGAATTCCACAGTCACTCTTCAACCATTAAACACAATACACAATTCATTCTCCAAGTTCGTAAGCAGTCTTTGATTATAGAAATTATCAGATATACAGTCGAGTCGCTGCTTAAGAAAAACATCCAACCAACAAAAACCAACCCTCATTACATTGTTCAGGGAAGTCTTTATAGGTAAAATATCCAAAAGTATTTATTACAGCTGACCTAAACAGGTCTACGGGAAAAGTTTTTAAACCTAAACTTGTGCTGAAATTAAATGCAAGTAAATATCCTTTGGGCTGCGCCAGAGGCAGCTGGATCAAAATGAGTTAATATGGTGTCCTTGGTGACCTGGTGCAGTGGTTCTGCAATAACTGTGCTTTGAGTTTTGGTCCATTGATCTCATGTGACTTTGATGTAAAGTAAGTGTGATTTGAGAGTTCTTTGATTGCCTTTACTCTTCTGCTGACTTTGCTGGAGGGTTCTTTAATGTTTTCCTGCTTTGGGCCACTGACAGATCTTTACTGATACACTTTGCCGCATCCTGATGCTCTTTGAAATTAATATTGTCTTCGCTTTTGCTTTGACACACTTTGATACTTGAACCGGGACCTCTCTCTTTTTGCTGATATGCTTAAAATTGCAAAATCGGGCCTTTTCTGCTCTTTTCAGCGCAAAAATGGCTGAGGAATAAAAATATTCCCCAAAGATTCCCCAATCTAATTGCGCATCGAAAACTGCCTCAGAATTTCATTCTGGGCCTCCGAAGCCTCAATTTTGCACTTGCGCGTTTTTTCAGCTGCTGACGTCAGCATGACATCAGCGATATGGCAGATGACATCAACATGACTTCAGCAGTGGGACCCTCTTGTATGGTGATGATGTCAGCATGATGATGTCAGCAGGGTGACGTGGCAATACGGTGGCAGGCCGATGCAGGCAGGAAGGGGTGAGATGGCGACAACTTGGCGAGTGATGTGGTTCTTATGTCACGCAAGGGGAGGGCGGTTTCCAGTTTTTGGCGCACCGCTTTTGCACCTGGGCGGTATTGGCAGGGGGGGTCTGCCACAACTGGGAGGACGACGCGTGGCGGGAGTACGATGGCAAAACCACCGATCTCCCGGGCGCTAAACTTTGGCACGTCGGGGCACAAAAAGACCCGCCCACCGCAGATCTCGGGCTCTGGTGATCGAACGGCTGGCGCATAAGACGAGGTGGCGGATGGATAAGAAGGGGGCCCGCGTGCCAATTCATTTTAATTTTTAATTCGGCGGGGGTAGAAAACTTTAGGAAAAGTGGGTTTTTTGGGGTTGAATGTGTGCGGGGTAAAATATTTTCATGCCTGACTTTAGGATAGGGGCGGAAAGAGGGTTTTTATGCATAGGAGTGAGTCTCAATGCATTTGGAAGGGGTTTTTATCAATAACATGAGGGTTCTTACTAAGTTTCAGGCAAACTTAGTAATTCCCAAGGGATACTTATGGTTATTTTTCAACAAAGGGGAGGGGATAAGTATATAGGGGAGTTATTAACATAGTTTTTAGTAGGGGAAGGGGGAAATAGATAGGGAGCTCTATAGTAAAAGTTAATAGTTAATATGACAAGTGATAAGAAAGCGCTAAGTATGTGAATCTTAGGCTATTAAGGGTAAAAATGATTTATAACGGGAGTATGAATATTCCTTGGGCAAAGCAGATCTTTACCAAGGCAATTGATATGAAAATGATGAAACTGAGAGATATCAAGCAGATATTGACCTCTTTGGGAAGTTAGTGAATGATTTGAGGAAGGAGGAAGAAGGGGGAGTTAGACATGCCTCGCTTGAGTCCTTCAAATGGCCACTTCCTGATAATTGTGACCTGAACAGATATGACACTTGAAAACATGAAATTGATCACAAATCAACATCCTGCGACCTCAAAACTACCTACCCAGCCTACTTACCTAGCATTTTCTCTTCTTTTTGGTTTGGGTGCACTTAGACTTGCAGACCCAGCTTTTCAACTTTTTCTTTTTCTGTCCTCCCTATCTACATCTACACTTATTTCATCCAGGGGCTCAGATTAAGCTGTTGAGCACCCTTGCTTCTCTACCTATCTAGGAATCTGCCAAGATTAAGCTATTTGGACAGATGTTAATTCTCTATATTCTAAAACAGGAAATTGAAACCTAGGGAGACCAAAGATTAAACTATTTGGACCTCCCTTTAACCAAAAATTCTTCAAAAATGGAGTAGTACATCAAAATTGGAACACAACAGTGGCACTTGAACTGGCACATTCTCCTGGCATCCTTCTTTGGATTCTGTAGCAAATATGGAACATTGCAGCATGCAAAGAATGACATATTTGGCATGTAAAAATGTCAATCATGAAAGATGAGTAACCTGCTGCAGCAGGAGGCTAACACCTGGTCTAACAAATTGAGTTAGTAGGGTCACTAATGCACCCTTAGGTTTGGTAACAAGATTTATAAAGCAGGTTTTCAGTGTGTAACCAGCGTTAGTGTGGAATCAAGGCCTGCAATTGTGTCTTTTCTTCAGTCATGCTGTCTTTCACCTTTGAGTTGATGGGGAGGTCATTTTGTTGTATAACAGATGGCCCCTAAAGTATGAGATCATAGGTAGAGATGATGGCCGAAATACTTTACTGAAATTGTAATTTTTCCTATCAAAATGTAGAGAGAGAGAAGCTTCGAGTGGCAAGGGAAACCTGATACTACACATATAGATAAAACTGCTAAAGTCATGTCCTGAGTCAGGCATTCCCATGCTCAATAGCTATGTCAGCGTAATTTTCTCAAAAGAGATATGATGATACCGACCACCGATAAGCACAATGCAGATCCAGTGTCATAATAGAATCATCCTAAAACAACTGTCTCCAAAAAACAATATCTACAGCTTGGGAGAGGAAACAAGGCTGAATGATGCAAGCCTCTACCCAAGGTCTTGATTTCCACTTCACCGAACAACATAGATCGATACATGTGAATATACGCGTTGACGTCGAACATGCACAAAATCATCTGATTACCAGCCAATAATGGAGACCATTAATAGACATGAGGAAGACCACCAATAGTGGTGATGGTCTCCAAGATGCACAGTACAAACTAGCGAATGTGAAAGATGTATTTGTCATCGAACACCCGTAGAATTGCTTAACCAGGAGCCAATAATGAGAACCCCTGACCAAGCACAAGGAAACCTGCCACTAATGTCTGCAAGTACCAAGGCACTGAAGGTGTTTCTGGGTTATCTTCCTAGATAGAGTGTTGAAGTCGATACGAAGAAACTTATCGAAAGGGAGGCAATGGTGTGTCCTACATCAGTCGACACGAAATGGGACAAGAATGATTTTGTTTTTTGAGGAATATTTTGAGCATTTGGGTCTAAACAATAGAGGGCATGATGAAAGGATATGTTTGATTGGTTGATGGAGGAAACAAATGGGTAACCCTTGAACAATAGAAGGCATGACAATGATTTTAACCAAACAGCACTAGACTCATGAACACTACAGAGTGTTGGGATACAGAGACGCAATTACATCAGGGTATATAGGCTAAAACTCATAGGATGGTAGGGTTCATATTGAGAGGCTGTTAAAAGGAGATTTATCTGAGGGAGTGCCATGTTCAAGGGAATGACTACTACCAAACCACGATTTCAAATACGGAATATAGTTGTATTGTCCACTTTCCCCATCTGATTAATTTTATGAGTCCAGACGAGTAAACTCATCGATCTTTTCATTTTTAATGAGTCTGAAAAGGACTGAAAAAAGAGTGACTCTTTGCCCTATTTGATTAGTTTAATGAGTCCAGACAGGAAAACTTGTCGATTTTTTCATGTTTTAAGAGTCTGAAAAGTATCGTAAAAAGAACAACTGTATATCTTGTCTGTGCAATTTAAAGAGTGCAGACTAGACAACTCGGTGGTATTTTCATATTTAGAGAGTCTAAAAAGATCGTAAAGAGAGACTCCATGGTGGTCCCTTTGTCATAGTTGTTAACTGGGTGCAAGAAAAGGTTAATAGTATACTCGGATCGGTTAGTTTTCCATAAGTTAATCTATTGAACCCAGATAAAGAGAAACCTATTTTCAATAGATGTCAACCTCATTTTGTTATGAGTACAAGGCGATGGACTAAACTCATTTTTCTTCATGAATTTTTAATGAGTCACGTGATGATAAACTCAATACCTTCATCAAAATTTTTAATGAGTCAGATGAAGAAAACTCAGGGTATCTTTTTCAGTTTAGTGAGCGAGAAAAAGAGGGAAAAGAATGGCTCATCCCTTCTTCATAGTTTTACAAGCTCGAAGGAGGGGAAAAACTCGAGGATTTTTCAACATAAGAGTGAGAAATGGTCCCAAAAAAGAAAGTGCTTTTGTTGCTGCCGTATATTTTTAACAAGCCTGGTAACAAAAACTCGAGAATTTTCAGTTTAATGAGCGATAAAAGTACCTAAAAGAATGCTCGGTCATTTTATAAAGTTTAACGAGCCTAAAACCAATGCTCTGTATTTTTTTTTTTTCAGTTTAAAGAGCGAGAAAAAAGTGCCTAAAAAGAATGTTCTCTTGGTCTTCTTTAGTTTAATGAGTTGGAAAAAGATCAAAAAAGAGTTTCTCAGAGCATCGTTGTATAGATTTAACGAGCGCAATGATGAAAACTCGGAGATGTTTCTTATTTTTTAAAGAGAAATAAAATATCACAAAAGTGCTCTAACCATCATCGCATAGATTTAACGAGCTCAATGATGAAAAATAGAAGATGTTTATATTTTTTAAAGAGCAATAAAATATCTCAAAAAGTGCTCTAGTGAGAATTGCATAAAATTACACAACACATCCCTAGTGCAATACTAGGCATAATACTTCTTTAGATAGAGCCCATATCTGGGCTCCTTGAGCGGGACTCCTTCCTGGTCTCGTAGTTCATATTCCCCCATGGAGAGGGCTTTTGTTACGAAAAGGGACCTAGCCTTTTGGGTTGAAGCGTGCATGCCTCTAAGAGGTCATCTTTTGGATGATAGAGCAACACAAGGTCGCCCTGTTGGTAAGGAGGAAACTTAAGCTCTTTCACAAATAGGGATTGTACCTGGCACTTGTGAGCCTTGAGTGCCAAGTCGGCATCTCGACAAGTTTTATCCATCTATTTAAGTTATAGTAAGAATTCTTCTTTGGCTATAGTGTCGGGCATGGGTTCAATAGCTATTTCCAGGGAAGGTATCTGACACTCAATGGGTTTTTCTTCTTTTTAAAACTGGATCTCATGTGCGAAAATAGACGGATTAATGTAAGGAATTTCCTTGTGAGACCCACTAAATGCATCGTGGAATTCCTAAAATAGGTAGGTGGAGCTCACAATTTCCTCAGGTTTACAATCCTCTCCCGTCTGGATGTTTTCCACGATGCCTGTCTTGACAGAAATATCGATGGGCAATGATCTGGAAGTGTCGCCCATGTTTCCTTCTACATCCATAGTTTGGATGGTCGTATATGGAGAGGAAATGATTTCTGGTATGTCAGGGGACAAGATTTGAAGAGGTATCATGTCCAAATAAGATATCAGAACATGATGGTGCCAATCCTTCCAATGTTGCTCTCCAAAACTCATGATTTCCTGAACAGCTTCGTCCATAAGAAGGAGTTGATTCAATCGATCTAAAGGAGTAGCAGTTATGAGAATGGCAGAGGTACCATCAGTAATAACCAACATGACCAAAGATGTGGATGCAGATTGAATGGCTTGGTAGGCCAATTCGGCTAGAGACAACAACATCTGGTTTCTGAATGTGTCAAGGTCGGAAGGAGTGGGAATGATCCATGGATCGGTCAGTTCATGAGGAATAGATGAAAGCATGTTGACCGTCTATGAAACCTTGGATAGTTGAATAGGAAAACATCTCATGAGGGAAGAAGCCTTCAGTAGACTAGTACCTAAACTGACATAGCAGTCAGTTCCACCTCCTACTAGGGGTACGAAGCCACTTGGTAATGGTGAATAATCAGGGGTGCAGAAAGACAATTGATCTACTGTAATAACCTTTCCATCCAATGGAAATAGGATGATGTGAAAGACAGTAGATACGATGGCCATCATGGCATATGTCAAACTGCAACCCAGCAAGAGATTATAGTCGAGTTTCTTGTCCACGACTTCTATGTCCACCGTCACAGTTTTCCCATACAAAGTGATGGGGAAACTGGCTAGGTATCCTTTTGGGATAAAGGTGTTGTCATTGAAAGCTTTAAGGGAGTTTTACGATGGGGATAGGGTTGGAGAACCTAGGGCAAGCCAACATGAAGCAGACATGACGCAGGTAGAAGCACCTTCGTCGATGACAGTTCTGTGTATACCTTTATCTTTCGAAGTGATATGCACCTGGAATGCAAGTTGGTGAGAAAGGGGAGGTTTACACTTGTCCATGTCGAAAATAGCAAGCATGGAATCCATTGGGTCAATACCTCCAATAGCCAAAAGCAAAGCTTTCCATTGCGTTGGGCATGTTTGTAATACTTCGAATGCTGACATAGCCAATGGCGCTTGCGCTAAATCCTCTACAATTTTGTAGTGTTGGGCGGCACGTGCAGATGTATTGTGTGTTGTACATTGAAGTGCCCCTTTTGGGGGTCAAATTACAAGGTCCTCAACTGGCCTTTTGATATGCAAATCGGTAGGCGGCGGTGGGTTTTAACCTGACGATGGTTCTACTACAAGAGCGACAGGAGCTCCATAAGATTTGGATCTTGTGGCAAGTTCTATCATTTCAAATGTGTAAACGATAGAAGATCCTTCACCAACTGAATGATGTTGTGAACCATCGTTGCCCCCTTGTGGGGGTTGCAGTTGGTTTGCAATTAGATTTTGCTGCTGTTGAGTGGGAAAAGAATTTCTAAGGATAGCGGGGGCCTTACTAGAATCCCTTTTGGCAAGATATTCTGTGCATTCCTAAAGCCATAGACAACACCAAGTCGTGTGGTCTTCAGCACAGATTTTGCACGGATATCTTGTGTTTTTATCCTTTTCCTCGTTAGTAGGCGCAGCGGCCTTCTGTTTTAGGTTGGGTTGCTTTGGTGATTACTCTTCAGAAGGAGTGGTCTTTTTCTTGTTCTTCTCTTTCTTGCCACCAGATTTTTGTGTAGACTACACAAAGTTTATCGCAATGGCAGGAAGAGCAGTCATATTGCTAGAGGGGTCCACTGCTAGCTTGGCAATGGAACCACTGAGTTGTTTTACAGCATCCCTAGAGGTTGCGCTGACAATCCCGTTGGCATGCACTCCAGGGTGCTGAGTGGCAGAAGCATTGGGGTTACTAG
>APFE031643414.1:0-10150 GCA_000404065.3 Pinus taeda | reverse complement strand
AGACTGGCCTATTATTAGGATTTAGGTTCAGCTGAGTTTGTAACTATGGCGGTAAAAGAGGTTGAGAATTCTATTGTAATGTATAAGGAGCTGACAGTGTGGTTTGAGGATGGGGGCCTGTTCCTGTAGGTACATTGGATATCCCTAGAGGTCACTTCCAGTTTGTAGAACAATTCGGATTTTGAGAGGTGGAGGCAGGCTACTGGGATTGATAGGAATTACCTTTCCAGACAGGAGTAAAAGGAGAATTTGGCCAACCTTTTCCTAGAAAATATTGTGTTGGCCAGGATGTCATAGGGAATTATGGACTTTTCCAGTTTGGGTAGGGTGATTGGCCTTGCTAAGCTGCCCCAAGGTTCTGCTGTTGATTAAACTGTGATGAAGGAAAAAATTGAGATGCATCTTGTGACATACCTGTAGGTTTAGTTTGCCATTGTAGACACCAGTTCATCAAATATACCAGTTATGTTTCCTCCTCTGCTTCTTTGAATATTGCTTTTAGCCCAGGTAATGATGGATACTATTCAGTTTCGTGATCTTTAGTACAAATGGTGCATGTCTAAACCATGTCTAATGGGCATTTCCATTGGCTGGGCTTCTTTCGACAACGTGGGCAGAAGATGGCCAAATTTTGTTCTGCTAAAGCTTGCTTTTGCTTGGCTTGCAGAATGTCCAACTGTGTTGTAAGAGTGCCCAGGATATCTGTCTTAAAATCTTCCAGGAGGTTTCTAATCTCCATCCATGTTATACCTCCACTATGTGGTTTTCTTCCTTTACTCATTGGATCTCAACTACCCGCTCCTCTATGTGTGCTTCCTCGCAAACACCTAATACACAAATGAATGATTTCATCATACTCTTCCTGAGAAATATCCCCTTTTACCATTCAGTTTAGAGTTTCTACCCATTCCTCTTTCATTCCTTTAATCAATATAGCTCTTAGGACTTCTTTTGGTAGGATAGTGTGTGGAGATCTTTGCAAATTATAATTAAATCATTCTACATATTCTTCTAGTGTTTCATTATCTTTTGCAATCATCTTGAAAATCTCATCTTTCAATTCCCTATTTTTACAAAAGTCCTGATACCTTTTAAGGAAGGAGGTTTTCATTTTGTCCCAAGAATTGATGGTTCGCCCACCTAGACCCATAAACCATCTTAAAGGTGCCCCTTTCAAAGTGGAAGGGAATAATTTTAGTTTTTGAGGGTTTGTGGTATAGTCGTACCCTCTACAGAGGACATCAAACTCAAATAGGAAAGCATCAGGATCCTCTGTGGTCACCCATGGAAGGTTGGGATGTTCTGCAGAGGAATAGCCTTCGTAGGGGCATTGGCCACCTAGTCAACTATGGGGTATTCTAATGTCAAGGTTTGACCTTGGGGTGGCTGTTTTTCCATTTGGTCAAAGATATGCCAATAATCTTCAATGATTTCAATGGGTTCTTTCGTAATAAACAGATAGTTAGCAGCCCGAGTTGCCTTTATAGCACTCCCTAAGTCTGGAATCTCAGGAGATCCTTGTTTAGACAGTTGTGGTTCTCCTTTAGCAGCCCCACTAGTTTCTCCTTTTCCTTCTCGTAAGTTACAAGATTTTCCCTCTTGTAGAGGATCAGAGGGTAGGCTTATTGTAGCTTGAAAACTCTATTTTGATCCTCCTACATGGCTTTGAATCTCAGCATGAGCTACAGAGGGTGAGACTGCTACTTGAGGGATAATAGTAGAACTTTTTCCAGGTATAGCCTGGAATCCTATTGATGCTTGAGACTCTTCTTTTCTTATGATTCCATCTATAGAGGTGGTTCTCCCAAGGTTCACCGATCCTTTGGGTTTTGTGGGTTTTGGTAGAGGATTTTGTTCTTTCTCTATATTTTTATTTCTAGTAATTCATAAAATAAATTCCTATTTAACCTCTAAAATTTTGTTGTAAAGTGGGCAAGTAAGAAAGCACTTTACTTGCTAGGTACGCAGATTCTTACCTTCCATTTTTAAAAGCTAGTTCTCCTACAACAAAGAAATAGAATCAATCACTTTAAACACTTTCCCCATCAACGGCGCCAAAATGTTGGCTCACTAAGATGTCTTTTTATAGGCGATCTTAATCCCTACATTAGTTGTCAACCTGAGGTAAGTCTTTCTATTTCAAGAGTGCCAACAAAGTATGTGCAGTGAAGCTAGAGGTTATCTAATGATGAATCATTGCAATATTAAAGGCCAATTCTTCAATTCAATTCACACAACTCTGCAAAGAACTATTTATGAAAGGAATGCTTGCAAAACCGTATGCAATTCTATACAACTTGTTCTGAAACGAATTGGAACTGAATGCAAATGAGAATTACACGGAGAATTATTCAAATAAGCTTGAGACTAATCACACTTAATTAAGTAAAGAAACTATGATTATCAAACAACACTACCAATCTATAACAACCCAAATCAATCTGCATTACTCAATTGAACAACAATAATAAATGAACAACAATCAACAATTAGTAATTGAATAGCAATCAGTAAGTGAACAACAACAACTATAAAACATTCCTAAATGGTAAACATTCTATATTGCAATCCGTAGAAGTTACTTAGTCTTGTCTCTCAAGATCTATGATAACATCTATTTAATTTGAACAACAATCAAACACACATTCACTCATTCTAATCAAGGCGCTTACTTAAGTCTATCTCACAGCTTCAATATAAATCTAAGTGAAAAGCAATATAAATCAATGTCACAAATCTTTAAAATAAAAGAACTAAACAGTAAATTAATTACAAAGACTGAATATAAACTATAACACAAAGGAGCAGTGGAACTTCTTGTGACTAGACCCAGAATCACCAAAAGCCTTTGCTTAGTAAAAACTCAGAATATGGAGATGTATCAAGCACAACCTTCTTTCATTAACTTCAAAGTAACATCTGACAGATTCACTGAATTAACAACGTTTTTGCTTCAAAAAGAATAATTACATATTTAAAAGTTTGAACTGATATCTAGTTGCCTTTCGGCCTTATATAACATAAAAGAGAAACTTGGATAGAAGGGAATCCTCAGGATTAGGAGATCCTGAGGATTTCGCAATATAAAATATGATCATATGATAAAACAGGAGTATTCAAACTGATCTTCCACTTCCTTGTCTGCCCCAGACGTCGTGGCGTTTCCCCTTGATGGCCTTGTGTTGTCCTGCCAACTGAAAAACTTTTTCCCATTCGCATCTCTGCATAGAAAGATAGCAAAGAACTAGTTTTTCATAATAAATTTGCCTATTCTATCACCAAATAGTTTCTTCCAACTTTGACTGATATTTTCCTCATTATATTCTATAAATGGAGATAATATTATAAGGATGAATGATAAATGAAGCATTAAATGAAGAGAAATCATACCTTTTTCCTGTCCCAAAAGTACGTGCATGATACTTTTAGCAGCTAGATTCAGTACTTTCTCTTATGGTTACAATATCTTGATCTTGATCTTTATTTATTGCAAAACCTCACCCTTTAAAACTTGATCTTCACTCTAAAGGCCATCTAAATTTAGAGACCATCTTCCTTGTTCAAACCATACTTGATTCTCACTCTAGTACTCTTGAAATCTTGAGACCTCCCCCTTATTCAAAGTATTAGGAATTATTGAGTTTGTTCATGCAACTCTTGGGGTAGAAGTTAGATTATACTAGGATATTTTTGAACATCTAGACATTTATTCTGAGAATCTTGCAGTAGAGAGAATGAAATTTTTCTTGAAAACAAAATTTACCCCATTCCCAAAATTTCACATTGAAGGTCGGGTTAGCATAGCAACCACCTCTTCTTAGATAAGGGGGTATGTTACACTCCATCATTATCATCCTTTAATTAAATTTCAAAACTTGGGGATTAGAAAATGGATATTACATTCCTAGCCCCCTTAAAGGAACATCGTCCTTGGTGTTCCACTATCCATGAGCTAAATATTTATATAGAAAAAAATGGGTATGAATTTTCCATGGCATACTTTAACACCCATGTTGTTTCTTCAAGTCCAAAGTGCTTCCATTGCAAATTTACTTTATTGATGGCTCCATTTTGGAGTGTGGTCTTCCTGCTATCAAATATGCATTGTGGTTCTAGCTAGAACTATCCCTTAAGTTCCTCCTATATAATATTCCAATCAATAATATGATAATCATCGTGTATATATATTTTAAGCAATGAGATATGAAACACATCATGTGCCATCACTGTGGCAAGAAAAGTGTAACATCCCCTAGTTGATTTTCCATGTAAATTAAATCAAGATAAGTTCATGGGACATGTATTCCAAGTTGAATGTTGGGAAAACACTATTGTTATGCACTTGACCTACAGGAATGACAGAATTTGCCAGAAATATGAAACAATATTTTAAGAAACACAGAAATATCACATGAATTGAGACAAGTTGCAAAGGTACTTTATTATTTAGAAGAAAAATACAATGTTCACTTACCTCTTCAAGGGGGGAACCTCCAATAGAGAAAATCTCAAATACAATAACACTTGATGCCTCTTCCCTTTCTATCTAAGAATATTTATAGCTTTATGACATCCAAAACCGTAACTACTAGTGGTCCCTTGTGTTGGCCTGAGGGGGCCTGACCCAGGTTCAACGTTAGTTAGCCAAACAAATCCCTACACTACAGGCCCTTTCAACATCAACCCGTAGAGCACGGACTAAATTCTCACCCGAAGCAGTATGGGGGGATGTTGGAACCAAGTTTCCACACCCTTGAGATGGGTGTGATGTCAACTTATTCCAGCTATACCTGCCTTAACGCTAGTTTCTTAGCCCTCTATTCCACCCTTCAGTACCTTCGTGAGAGGGTACAATTGGCTTTCTCATAGCCCTAACCTATAGCTCAGGGACTTTTGCGTTTCTAGGGCAGCAAACTCTGATATCTCCCAAACTAGGCTAAGTGTCTTACTTATCTTATTAACCAATCTTAGTTAGCTTCGCGTAAACAAATGTTCTTACTAGCGTTTACTTAACCAACATATAAGAAGTATATGTGAAATTCATACTTGACATAACAAGATGCATAAATAGGAAATAATGACACATAAATTATAGAATCCTTCTCTTTATTGATAATTCCGGACAATTACAGACTTGACCCACCCTGCGCACTCAGCTGCAGGGGTCCACGCACTCAGCTGCAGACTTCTAAGCCTCTGGGCACTTAGCTACAAAGCCTCTACCTATACTATGACCCAACTTAGACTTCTTCCCTAAAGCTATGAATCAATCCTTGCTTATTGATTCTTCTAACTACTTAGAGATTAGCTCTATTTATACAATATCATGGTCCGCAGACCATGGGTAGATCTTTTATAGCCAACATTACATTTCCAAAATAAGGGTGGACAATGCTATGACTCTTTAAAACCTGCACGCTCCACAACCACAAAATGCAGAGTCTTTACACTTGGATTACAAAATTTGACCAAAATATGTGATTTTAGCCCCAAAACTACCCTTGGGGGATCCCGCACCCAACAGGCCCCGAACACAAACATCATGACTCGCCCTCGAGTCACTCTGCAGGTGCGAAGATCTTAGCGTGAAGACCTTTGAGCTCAATTTGAATTATAACTACAACCTCAGTAGTGCACTGAGCGACCGCATGCTGGACTTCTTCCACTCGCTGCTCGGTGACTACTATTAAACTGCTACCCTGAGTATTTTTCTGCGAGCTTTCATTCAATGGAATCTATGATCATATAAGCCTCGTCTATCCATGGTTGTAGGCATTCTTTTAGGACTGCTTCTTTGTGCCGAACGACATCCACCTGTTCCTTAAGCGCCTTCGCCTCCTGCATTCGTGTGAGCCTTTGTGTAAGGGAGACCATCTACACAGTCCCTTTAACCTTGTCATATCTTTGTTGCAGCTCACACTCCTTTATCTTCAGGTGCTCTACATTTGGATCCTCCTATAGGGTGGTTAGGACCTTGAATGCCTATTCAAAAAGTTGCATGTAGTCTGCTACTGCACTATCAACCGCTACTATTGTTTTTGTAACAGTGGTGGTACATTGTTCCTTGACTTCTGGTGGAGTTGAAGGTTGAGCCCTCAATTACAATTCTACGACCCGCAGGTTCAGATCGAGTTAAACCCTGTCCATCTTTGCTTGAGTGTCACAGACCCCTATGGCTGACTTGCAGACGCGCGCCTCAACTAGTACTTCTACCTAAATGTCCAACTTGGGACCATTCAGCAAGCTTCCTTTACTACCTGCATGATCTGCTTGTTCTGTCTCATTGCACTATCTCATTGCAATGCATGCCCAACTGCTCGATTTTGATGCGTTGCTCGCACATCACCTGTAGAGCGCGACTCTCCTGGGCCCTAAGTTCCACGGTGACTCCATCCTGTAAGAGGTAGAGCGTATCTCAAGAGAGTGTGATCATATTGAGTCCCTCCCCTTTCAGACTACTAACTGTGGGCTTGTTGGCCTCATTTTCTATAGTGAGTGCCCCATCTAGTAGCAGTACTAAATTGGTCACCCTTGAGCACAACATCTCCTCGGCAGTTGAAGTATTGATCGTGAGGCTGGTGGACACTGTGCCAGACTGTGGAGTACGAACCTACAACTCCTGCAGTTCTGTTTGAAGAGCCCCCAATACCAACTGATGTTGTTCTTCGAACTATTGGAGGGCCTCTGCAGTTACACCCCTAGCCATTTCTCTGATATCATGCAAATCCCCCTCAATGAGGGTGATTGGGCTGAAGGATGTCTTTGATGCCTTGGTTTTCTTTTGTGGAACTACCTTCTCTTACGTGTGTTGATGCTTGAGTTGGGTGGATGTCATCTACGGGTCTGTGCCACCTTGTTATGTTGGCTCCTATGTTTTTGCTTCAATCCTGGGCGAAGATGACTTATTTCCTTCGCATGCTTCTCCTCCTGTCTTCTGTTGTTTTTCCAATTTCACAGCATCACGCATCGCTTAGGTCTTAGCCTCCACTTCCTTTTTTATGCACTTCTCAACTAGCTAAGTTTTGTTTCTTCCTTCTTACGCTATGCAATGGACTTGTCCATTTCCACTGCAAAGGATGTTGAAGCACACCAATCTAGTAGCCAAGACTCAAGGACTGAAAATATAACAAAATCAGTCGCTAGATGTGGTAACTTACACCATGTTTTTGCAGGGTCCTTCCACACCTTGATAAAGACATGGTGGAAATCTGCTTTGAACTCTATAAAGCTCTGTAAACTAGCATAAATTTTGGGTGACAACCGCGGCTTGTGATTGATCGCCATCCGGATACTCATCTCCATCAAGTTCCAAAAGATCTTGCTCTCTTTTATGTGTTGCACGTCCTTGGTCACCCTCAGCGAAGCATACTTAGCTACCTATAGAACATCTGGCGTGACCGAAGGGAATTGGCTATCTTCTGGAAGCACCCATGCCACCACTACGATTAACAACAGGAGCCACGTGTAGTGAAATGTCTTTCCCTTCTCCTGTGCCTCTTGACAGTTCCTAAGGAATCGCCACATAGATAATTCACCTAGTTGAACTGGACTCCTTCAATGCATTGGGCTGCTAGTGCAATAACAAGCATAGGCACATCATCAACGCGACACTTCTGCATCACCTTCACTACTAAAATTTTTGTTTCTAACTTGACTAGAGGGTCGTTAATGCTGGAGATGGCATATCCTTGCTTCTTCTTCTCCAACTTAAATTTCTTCTTCATAACTTCCACGAGGGCCACCTCACCACCTTTTCCTTCTGATATATTTGATAGATCCTCCCCTAAGTAAGGCAGCCATGTGATCCGATGAATCAAATGGTCTATGATGGGAATGGGCTCCTCTAGCCACAAACACCTATCATGCACCAAGAAGAGCAATTGCTTGATGACAAAGGTGGTCATTGGGGCGTGGTGGTAATGGATCACCCAGAGCAGGTTGAGCAACCCAACTTTCTTTACACCCTTGAGCCATGTTTGTGGCTCCAATTTAGTTGTCCTAGCAGTCTCATCAATTCGTCGGTGCATTAGCTGCTCAGTCACTAAACACGGTAATTTCTCGTGATCTACGAGGTCCCAATATTCAAACTTTAGTACAGGAACACGTCCTAAGTGCGACCTCTCAGAAACAATGTCATATTGGAGCAGTTGATCTGAAATGTGGGTTTAATATCTTGTTATACTTACAAGAATCTCCCACTCCAAAACTTAACAAATATATGATTTAGCTTATGTTGACATTTTGCATAATTAAATACTTGAGATAGGTGTATGTATTTGTTTTAACTATTTAAGCGCTTTAAGTCCTTTTACTTATGTTGATATTAAACAGATATAACAGTCATATAATGTAGCAAATAAACAAGCAAACATAACAGCAAATTTAATCTAAGAGTTCACCCAAATCTCGTGGGCTACGTCTCTGTGAGCTCTTGTCAGCTTGACTTGGCTCTTTGGGATTATGGGCTTGATTCCTTCAATTAGTGCTCTGGGTTACCTTAAGCTTCTTGATGGCACTACTCCTTCAGAATTTTGTAGCTCAAATGTAGAAACTGATATCATAGATGAGTTCAGAATGTCGAGGCAATGCAAATCAACTATAAACATGACCCTGTTCTGACAAAGTGACCTCTGGACCTCCCAAAAATCAACTCTCTATCGGCAACTGCTAAATCTACCTCCAAATTTGGCAGTTCTGCCAAAGCTAGCCAGGTGCAAACTTTAGTTAGCAGACTTCTGCAATATACCTGCAATAAAAAGAATGTGTTATGCCTTCCTCACAAGTCTATTCTTGTGGCATGCTGGTTAAAGGCTTTATGTAGAGGAGGAGATCCCGTGTTCAACTCCCCCTCCCTACCTTCTTGTCTCGCTTTGATAAACCAAACTTTTTAAATAATCTTGCATATCCCTGGAATTGCACCTCCATATCCATTTAAATCTGCCATAATCACTTGTCCATATCCATTTAAAATATAAACCATATTAAATATTTCGAATTTAGAATCATGCGTTAAAAATAGCAGATATATATCTTGAAGTTTCAATAGCGGATAGCTATATTTGGACCACATGGAGGGTGGATGAATACATTGAAATCAATGACTTTATCTCCACCCCCATGGCTATCTGCATGGAAATCCAGTTGTACTTGCTGCAGTTTGACTTCATGTGGATTGGCATAATCTCCATAAGTGTTATCCTTTGTATTAACTCCCATGGATAACCTTTGATTAATGGTGATTTTATGGATTCATTGATAGCCATAGTGCTATCTTGGAAGGCGCTCTTGTTTGGAGCCTCCAGATTTGGTGGGCTCCTCCCCTTCTTTAAACCATATCCAAAACATGCACTTTGAAAATACATATTGCCCTCACCACATTACAAGAATTAATATGCAGCCCAACTAGTTAAGGCATGTGCTTTTTGAAGGAGAGGTCTTGGAATTGAACCCCATGGACTCCAACAAATTTTATTAATGCACATTAAATTTTTCTAAAGTCCAATTTAATAAGAAAATGCCTCCTTTTCTAAGGATATTGGGTGATTTTATTTTCACAATATCTTCTTCGTCCGGAGTCCATTTATACCCATTCAAATTGCATTGGATTCAGAATGAAGAAATCCACGCAATGAGACTATTTCCACATTAAAAAGTCATCTAGGATCATTTTTTTATCACCCCTCCCCATTGGGAATATTTTGGACCCCAAAATATTGATATATTGATCTGTACAGTGGAAGAGAGTAACAACACCCTCTTCTTTCAGCCTCCATACACTTGCCTTGCATGGCTAGTGCCTTTGAACCAAAACTCAAATATAGTCAACACATTCCTTCCTAGATATGATTTTCCTCTGGTTAAGAACTATCTTCCTTGATCATTGATCCAAGGTGGTTCAACAAACATGAGATTACATATTTTCACAGAAATTCCTCCTTGTGCAGCATTCAGAATTTTTGTTGCAAATTTTCTTTTGACATCTTGTCAAAGTACAAGAAAATAACTTGATGACATAAATTCTTGGTCCATCAAAAGAAACAAATTTCACATCATGTGAATCATCATCATGTCTTTACATCTTGTGTACAAATGATCGACTAAATCACAAGCTGACAAAAACATGCCTTTTCAAACAATTAACCCTTCAAGT
>APFE031643411.1:71941-87034 GCA_000404065.3 Pinus taeda | reverse complement strand
AAAAGATTGGAAGTCAGATTCCAATGAAACACGTGGAAAGATTATCTCTGAGAATTTTACTGTTTACCATTGCGAGGATAAACGGATTAGCTTCACTGCATTAGGCCTCACGAGTGTCCATGAGCCTGGCAGTGGAGTGCCTTACCATGGTTTTCAACTGGTGTACGCCTCTATTGACCAACATGAAGAGCCAACTAACTTCCATTCAGAAGGGTCAAACAAAGAACTTCGGATATGGGACCATTTTATGGTCCTTCTTCTTCAAGAAGGTACCTGGGTTGCCTCCCAAAGTACTTGTCTCTATCAGCAGCCCCCGAGATCCTCGGATGGATAGGTGGGCCGACTTGATGAAATGCCTTGGAGGCTGGGATGTGCCGAGGATGACTTTCAATGATGAGTTTTTCTCCTGGTGGGACCAACAAATCATCGGAGTCGACGACTACCCGTATGCTGGTCTGGATTTCTGAGGAGATCCGGACATGGTGTTGCTACCAAAAGCAACATGGGGAGAGATAGGTAACAAATTTTTAAGTTTTTTTATAAATGTTTAAGATTTTTTTTCTTTTTTTTAAATATGAAATGAACTTAGAAATATTTTTTATGAGACAAAATACTGACAAAAATTACCATGTTCCAGATGTGGCTCCAGTGATACTAGCTGGGTTCCCGAGGCACAAGCGTCGGGGAAGAGGCATCGAAGAGGCAGCAACTAAAATAGAGAGAGTCTTATATACAGTGCAAAGAAACTTGGTGAGTCTTACTCACCAGTTACCCATGATAGCCATAGAATACCTACTTGAGGAGATGTAGCGTCGCGTGGTAGGGGTACCATGAGGCTGGGTCTGCATACTTCGGCGTGTGGCCAATGCAGTAGTTAACTTCTTAGCCGCTCATCCTGAGCTGGGTAGATAGATAGACTGGACATGATTATGGGCATGGACCCAAATTTTGAGGGCATTTAGTCCCAATTTTGTATATCATTTTTTTGAAGACTTTATCTATACACAGGCAGCTTTATGATATATATACAGATCCAAATGTTTGTTTAATTTGATGAATGATTAATATGCCAAACTAATGCTTCATTAGCAATAGATTCTGCTAATGAATTGTATGATCGTGGAATGTGAACGTATGTAATATAAACAAATGATCATTGCAACATTCACACTCTCAAAAATTGGAGATATAAATAAGGATCACGAACCCAATAAATGTTATTTAATTGTGACACTACCAACTGTGAATCAAGATAAACTACCAATGAATCAATCTCATAATAAATTTCTTCGAATAGTAAATTAATAATGGCAGTATATTTAGCAATGTTATTTGAAGCAGGACCAATACATACTCCCCTTGACACCATAAACTGGCCAAATGGATAATAAATCACCCAAGTTGTAGAAGCAAGATTCCAAGTGTGCCAACTAGCACCATCAGCGAATCCGAAATATATCATGTCATCCATCAACACCTGCCAAAGCAGATTAAAAATATGTCGATATCCCAAAATTCCTAACAAATATGTATAAAAATACACTATATACAAACAAGCACTTGCTCGGTCGAAACCTAAGCAAAATACTTCTTAAGGTAGAGCCCATTTCGAGGCTCCACCAACTTGTTTCCTTCCAAATCGACTAATTCATAAGCCCCTTTTCCCAAAACTCATTTTACTATAAAGGGACCATACCAAATAGACTTGAATTTGCCTACCCGAAGGCATTTTTATCTTGGCCATAAACTAAGACAAGGTTGCCTTCAGCAAAGACCCAAGGACGGACAACTCTATCATACTGAGTTTTAATCCTTTTCTTATTTGCCTTGTTTATTATGGTGGCATCTTGACACTGCTCATCGAGATGTTCCAAATGGACAAGGCATTCTTCGAGACTAGACATCTCTAGAAGAAGTTCTATAACTAGCTTAGGGGATGGAATTTCACATTCGATGGGAAAGATTGATTCCAGCCCGTAAACTAATTGAATAGGCATAAAACTAGTGGCAGTCTTCATCAAGGTTCAATATGCCCAGAGATTCAAGTACAACATGATGTGCCAATTGGAGTGATTTTTGTCGATTGTCCTTTGTAGAATAGTCTTGTGGGACTTATTCATGGCTTTGACTTGCCTATTTTCCTAAGGATAATATGAAGATGCATGCTCTTGTCGGAAGCCCAACTTGATAGCCAATTCGGTCATCAATTGATTATGGAAATGACTGCCATGGTCAGTGACGATCTCTCTCGGGATACCAAAACGCAAAATAACTTGATTGAAGAGAAATTAGGTTGTTGTTTCACTATCGTTTTTGTAAGTAGGCATAGCCTCAGCCCACTTCGTAAAGTAGTCTACGCGCATAATGATGTACTTGTGACCTACTGTCGAAGGTGGATTACAAGTAGTAAATTCAATGCCCCACTTCGTAAATGGACCGATAGTGATAACAAGAAAAAGTGGAGCTGGATGCGCGTGCATTTTCTGAGTATAGATTTGACAATAGTGGCAACGTTTGACTGCTTCAATACAATATTTTAAATCGAAGGCCAAAAGTAACCTGCACGCAAAATCTTCTGGGATGTTGCAAGCCATGAGAGATGACCGCCACAAGCTCCAATGTGGCAATGATTGAGAATAAACTCTGCTTCCTCCAAAGTTAAGCAACGCCAAAGGATTGAATCAACCCCTCTGCGATATAATGTATCACCAATGATAACACAGTTTTTAGCAAGGTGACGTAACTTTCGACTCATCCTTGGAAGAAGCAGGTAGGAACTTCGATGTCTGGAGATATATAATGATATCTCCATACCAGGGACCTTGCGAAGAAATGAGGAACAAATGTTCGTTGAGGAAATTTTCCTCATAAATAAGCCTTCCTCACATGGCAACTTGAAAATTAATTTCGCAAAAACCAATGACTTCTTAGACTTGGCTGACAAGAATTTGAGATCAAGTTCTTGCAACATAACAATCAAACGATTGTATTTTCCCCCAATCACTCGCCTACTGAGGACAAATTGAAATGGATTGACAGCCGCTAAGACGAATTTTTTGCGTAATAGAATATATTGACGAAGCCATTAGACAACATGGAAAACTACCAAGGCCAATTTCTCGATAGGAGAATAACGTATTTCAGGGCCTACTAACCCTCGACTCAAGTAGTAGATCACATGCATAGTGAGAGCATCATCTTCCTAAACCAGAACCATACTATAGTTGATTCTGCCACTGCGAGATACAAAAGTAAATCCCTACCATAATTCGGTGGACTCAACAATGGAGAGAGATTAAAGCCTACTTCAAGGCCTCGAAATATCATTGCACAAATTCGTCCCATAAGAATATAACTCCTTTCTTGAGAAAATGCATAAACCCTTTGGTAATCTCGGCGTAGTTTGCTATAAATATTCTCAAGAAATTTGCCTTTCCTTGGAGACTTTGAAATTGTCTAATGGAAGACGGGGAGGTAACTAAATTATTACCTCAACCTTGAAAGGATCTACTCAAATCCCTTCAGTCGATACGATGAACCCTAACAACCAACCGGATGTGACCGTAAAAACACACTTATTCGGATTCAACCGGATTTTGTAAAAATGACATCTCTCAAAAACTAATCGAAGGTGGCTGGGATGTTCAATTCTCTTTCGAGAACAAGCAGCTAGGCCATCCAAGTATGCTTCGATAATATGTTTGATTTCATGGAAAGCATAATACATGGCCTACTGAAACATAGCTCTAGCATTTTTAAGACCAAAAGGCATCTTCTTGTATGCAAATGTACCCCAAGGACATATAAAAGGTTGTCTTATGCTGGTCGTTTGGATGGATAGTAATTTGATTGTCACCAGAGAATCCATCCATGAATGAAAAAATTTGATTACCCACACATTCATCAACAATTTGATCAATAAAAGGTCTGTGGTAATTGTCTTTTGGACATGCTTTATTCAAATCCCTAAAGTCGATGCACACTCGGATTGTTCCTTGCTTTTTGTCTACCAATACTGGATTGGAAACCCACTCCATTAGAGGAATGGGGTATATGAAACCCACCTTAAGCAGCTTTTCAACTTCAGCTTTAATAGTTGCTGCTTTCCGAGGATTGACTGGTCGAAGATTCTGATGAATAGGTTTAGCATTTTCATACGTCTTGATCTCATTCTGGACTATAGATGAATCAATTCCAGGCATTTCCTCATAACACCAAGCAAACACATCTATAAACTCTTTAAATAGGTCAGTGTAAATTTGAATCTCTTCACGGGAACAATCGGCTCTGATGAAGACATTTTCTATAGCGTTAGGGTTCCTAGAGATGTTTATAGGTACAGTTTTTGAGATAACTGGCATATTACTTCGACAAATAATTGTGCTCGAGACAAAGGGTTTGAAATTGTACAACATCGATAGTAAGTAGATTAGAGAACCTAGATTCTACTTCCTGCAATGGAGGAAGAAAATACGAATGATGATGTAGATCTTCCCAAGGTCGATCTACACCCATCATTGCCTCTAAAATTGCTTCTTCAAATGGAAAAACCATATCTAAGCAATCCATAACAAAAGTAGAGTCAAGGGTCCAAGCTGGAGCCACATCACCATCTAACTCCTCTGAAAAAGGAGTAGGATGGCTGTCTGCGGAGTTTACGATAGATTGATAGCTAAGTTCTACTGCATATATAGGGAATGCCATTCCACCAACCTACCCTCCATCTAATGTGGTCATAGATGAAGGTAAGGTCCAAGGGTCTGAAAAATAATGAGTTCTAAATAACTCTTTCCATAAAGAGCCCTTGGAGGATGGAATTGCATTGATTCTAGCTATAGGAGGGGGAAGGTCAAATATACCCATCAACGGAGAGTACATCACAACTCCTAAATTCTCGATAGGTGGATGGGGGTTATCCACCAATGGAATGGTAGAATGCGCAGTTGCACGGGAGTCACCTGGAGAATAATCCAACTGATCAATTTTAATAATTCTCCCCTCATGACGAAAACAACGGATACAGAATAGAGATGAAACAATGGCATCCATCTCATAAATCCAATTCCTTCCTAAGAGGAGGTTGTAATCTAGGTTGGCATCAACGATTTCTAACTCAATATTAACGACCTTTCCTCCAACACATATAGGAAAAGCTAGGATAATTATGTGTGGCCTATGAGAATGCTCGTTAATTGTTGTCGAGAGAGTGGGTGAAGGAACAACTGAAGGTGATCCAATGGCCTTCCAACATGACATAGACATTATGCACATGGAAGGTCCCTCATCTATAACTGTCTGAAAAATATTGGTTTTTTGGTAAGTAGACTTTATCTGGAAAGCCATATGGTGAGGAAGTCGCTTTTTGACATTCATCATATCAAAAGTGAGCACTAAAGAATTTTTTGGATCAACTGCCCCAATTGCTGAAAGCATAGCACTTCTCTGAGTAGGACATGATTGGAGTACCTCCAATGCAAACATAACACAAGGACTTTGAGCCAGATCTTCTACAATTGAGTAGTTTTGGGTTGCCCTAGCATTAGGGTTACTAGTCGTGCACTTTGCAGAACCTTTCAGTATTGGAGGTATAGTCTCAGTAGAGGTTCTCTTAATATGAAGTGGTTCCATAGCTCCTGGAACAAATTTATCCTTAGATGTTTCTGCTTCACCGTAATCGTGTGCTTGTGTAGCAACATCAACATGAGAACTCATCATGGAAACATTTGAGGAATTTCCCCTTCCTAGTTTCCCCCTGCGAAGGTACCAGGGTTTGAGTTCACACCAGCAAGTAATTGTTGCCCTTGGGGAAAAGGGTTAGTCAGGGCAGCGTGGGAGCTAGAAGACCCTTGCTGCACTAACAAGCACTGAGCATCTTGAATTTTTGGACAAAGGTGAGTCAAATGATCTCCATTGCATAACTTCCATGGAAATTTAACCTTTTTCTTAGACTCTTTTCTACACTCACTAACACCATTGTCGGGCTTGTTAGCATTGCCCTTCCTATCCTGGTTCTTCTTTTTACCTTGTCCCTTTTTCTTCCCATCAGATTTTTTATTTCCTTTGGGGTTAGAGGTCTGGACAACGTTTATGGAAGTAGGTTGGGAAGGCAAAAGAGTAGACGGTGTGGCCTAGTTAGAAGAAGCAGTTTGTAGAGACAACTCCTACAATTGGTTCAAAAGTTTCATTGTATTTGCATCAACTGATCCAACTAGACCATCGACATGAGGGCTTGGATTCGGTTTGTCTAAATCAACCTTGGATCTAGGAGCGTCAGGTAGGATTTTCTGAAGGGTCCTAGACTGAGAATATATTAATTCTAACTACTAGGCTTGAAAAATAGCATGCTCTTCTGAATAAACACCAAAAATAGAAACATCCTTGAAGATATCGAGTTGTAACGATTTGAGAAAGCATTAGAGACGGAACTCTGGTGGAAATTCAGCTTTGATGAGCCTTTTTCTCTGTCTCCATTCCTGGATATCATCCGAAATGTGGGTTTTCGTGTCTTGATGAAAATTGGCCAGAAGATCAATTCCGGCTTGATAGCGAACAAGAAACTAAAAATGGTTTAAGAAAATATTAGCCAAATTAGTGAAAGAAGTAAAGGTGCCTCTGGAAACTCTATATACCATTTGGCCGCATTCCCGATTAGGGTGCACTGAAATAATCTCAACCTGATCGAATCATATATCAAGGAGTCGAATGAGCACCATAAGTGAAATGTGGTCACATGGTCGCCCAGGTCTTCACCATTATTCCCTTCGAATTTTGGAATATTTGATGGAAGTTTGGCTGGGAATGGAGGCCAAACCAAATTGTACCTACTTGGATCGTTCGTCAACTTAGTTAAGTCTGGCAGATTAAGCATGGCCAGAAAAGGAAGTCGTGGAGAACCTGGGAATTCCAACCAGATTGGGCAGGGTTCCCAACAGTCTAAAAAGAATGACCTAGATTTTCAAAGGCACCAGGTTGCCTGAAGTAACTGGTAGAACCTACTGGACCAAAAGGTGACCCTTATGGTCCAGCAAAATTCACAGTTTGACCAACTCCTGTCGAAAATCCACCGTAACCCGTGAAGTTACCCCCCAATGAAGTATTGAAAGGAGCTGACAGCCCCTGATAACGGTTCCAAGCATTAGCAAAGGGTGAAAAACTTTAAAATGAGTTAATCGAATAATATGGCATATTCCCTTGTTGGCCAAAAAATTGGTTCCCAGCTCCTATACCACTAACTGCAGGGTTTCTCCAATTCTGGAAGGGGTTACTACCTTGACTTGTACAAGGAAAAGGCATTGACCCTACTGTCAGATTGGAATTTAGTATATGACCACTTCCAAATGGGAAACCCTAAAAAGTTCCACTCATCATGGACGTAGAGGCGGTTGATGGTGCATTTAAAGGGATTGAAGGAATACCTTGAGAAGGCATTCCAAAAGCGAAGAATCCAAAACTAGATGCAGCAGATTGAGAACTTCCACTCATCGAAGGAATGGAAGTAGACCCAAATAGAGAAGTGTTGGGAGTGTTAGAAGGCATGGAAATAGTTCCTCCTTCTTGAACAGATATGGGAATTTGCATGCCTGCAACACTCGTCGTGGATGCCATGCTTCCAGTCGTGGTTATCGAAGGGATAGATGTGTGTGGACCTGGGCTTAAAGGCCTATGGGTCGGAGTTCCAACGTATAACAAAATGTCTAGATGATTAGGAGGAAGAGGAGAATTTGGAGCTACAACCAACTCTGAAAGCTCTTCTACTTCAATACCATCCTTTGATTAAAAGAGTACTCAAGAAAGAATTGGTGTGTTCCTCTCTAACTCTGTGTTGGTACCAGGTCTATCTTGTGAAATAATGCCCACAATCGGAGGATCAATCTTCGATGTGTCTACTACCACTGGTTGGAAACCACTAGGAAAATCACTCCTGCACCTTCTAGGAGAAGGCTTGGGACTCATAGGTGAAAGCCCACGAAATCTCCGAGACCATCGAGATGGTTGGTCAGTCACTTTGAATTATTTACAAAAATCTACTTAAAGACTCAAGAAAATTTTAAAGCTAGGTTGACTAGGAGCGCATAAGGCTCACTAAAAATGTCCCTAAAGATATTAGAAATCAAACGACTTCCAAGTATTTCCACTCCATGTGATTAGGACCGAGCACCAAAATACAAGAAAGTTAATAATAACTGCCTTCCAAAAATAAACTAGGGTAATTATGCCCCAGTCCTACTAGTGAAGGCATCATAGGTAGTTATGCTAACCTCCAGACAACAAACTGTGCCAGTATAAGCCCCCAAGCTTAACAAGGGTGCCCTCCAGAAGTACTACTAAATGTGATACAATGCCAACCTTAGGTGCCAAGTGATCCCCTCCACATCCACCTGTGTGGATCCCTAGGATAACATACTATGGACACCAACTCATATCAAAAGTTGGGCAGAACAGTCGTGAGGTAGGATCCGACAAGTAAGAGAGGGGGTATCTCTTGTCCTTATCTTCACGAACCCTCATGCTTAACTCCCAGTCACAGAGCTTTCCTAGTCTCCCTAACGCTATTGGATTTCGCTCTTTAATCAGACTTCTATGTTTTACAATTTAGAGTGGCCTTAGAGAGTTTACTCTCCTCTCGCCTAATCCAAGGCCCTAAATAAACCTAAACTTGTTGGTGTATTTTGATGACAATACAAAAATTTGTAGTTTATTTTATTAAGCACTTGATTTTAATAGTCATTCTTTTAAGTCATGGGTTTAGATGGAAATGAAACTAATGGTGTTTGTATGATGCATAAGAAATCAATGAAAAACTAACTACATGAAATGCATTCGGTTATCTTTGATGAAAAGAGATTTCTACGTGGGTTCGACAAAACTTCTAAAAAGCAAAAAGCGAAGAATCCAAAACTGGATGCAGCAAATTGAGAACTTCCACTCATTGAAGGAATGGAAGTAGACCCAAATAGAGAAGTGTTGGGAGTGTTAGAAGGCATGGAAATAGTTCCTCCTTCTTGAACAAATATGGGAGTTTGCATGCCTGCAACACTCGTCGTGGATGCCATGCTTCTAGTCGTGGTTATCGAAGGGATAGATGTGTGTGGACCTAGGCTCGAAGGCCTATGGGTCGGAGTTCCAACGTATAACAAAATGTTTGGATGATCAGGAGGAAGAGGATAATTCGGAGCTGCAACCAACTCTGAAAGCTCTTCTACTTCAATACCATCCTTTGATTAAAAGAGTACTCGAGAAAGAATTGGTGTGTTCCTCTCTAACTCTGTGTTGGTACCAAGTCTATCTTGTGAAATAATGCCCCCAAATGGAGGATCAATCTTCGATGTGTCTGCTGCCACTGGTTGGAAACCACTAGCAGAATCGCTCCTACGCCTTCTAGGAGAAGGCTTGGGACTCGTAGGTGAAAGCCCACAAAGTCTCCGAGACCGTCAAGATGGTTGGTCAGTCACTTTGAATTATTTACAAAAATCTACATAAAGGCTCAAGAAAATTATAAAGCTAGGTTGACTAGGAGCACATAAGACTCACTAAAAATGTCCCTAAAGATATTAGAAATCAAACGACTTCCAAGTATTTCCACTCCAGGTGATTAGGATCGGGCACCAAAATACAAGAAAGTTAATAATAAGTGCCTTCCAAAAATAAACTAGGGTAACTATGCCCCAGTCCTACTAGTGAAGGCATCAGAGGTAGTTACGCTAACCTCCAGACAACAACCTGTGCCAGTGTAAGCCCCCAAGATTAACAAGGGTGCCCTCCAGAAGTACTGTTGAATGTGATACAATGCCAACCTTAGGTGCCAAGTGATCCCCTCCACATCCACCTGTGTGTATCCCTAGGATAGGCTACTATGGACACCAACTCATATCAAAAGTTGGGCAGAACAGTCGTGAGGTAGGATCTGACAAGTAAGAGAGGGGGTATCTCTTGTCCTTATCTTCATGAACCCTCGTGCTTAACTCCTAGTCACGGAGTTTTCCTAGTCTCCCTAACGCTATTGGATTTCGCTCTTTAATCAAACTTCTATGTTTTACAATTTAGAGTGGCCTTAGAGAGTTTACTCTCCTCTCGCCTAATCCAAGGCCCTAAATAAACCTAAACTTGTTGGTGTATTGTGATGACATTACAAAAAAATTTAGTTTATTTTATTAAGCACTTGATTTTAATAGTCGTTCTTTTAAGTCATGGGTTTAGATGGAAATGAAACTAATGGTGTTTGTATGACGCATAAGAAATCAATGAAAAACTAACTACATGAAATGCAATTGTTTATCTTTGATGAAAAGATATTTCTACGTGGGTTCTACAAAACTTCTAAAAAGCAAAAAGTGAAGAATCCAAAACTGGATGCAGCAGATTGAGAACTTCCACTCATCGAAGGAATGGAAGTGGACCCAAATAGAGAAGTGTTGGGAGTGTTAGAAGGCATGGAAATAGTTCCTCCTTCTTGAACAAATATGGGAGTTTGCATGCCTGCAACACTCGTCGTGGATGTCATGCTTCTAGCCGTGGTTATCGAAGGGATAGATGTGTGTGGACATAGGCTCGAAGGCCTATGGGTCGGAGTTCCAACATATAACAAAATGTCTGGATGATCAGGAGGAAGAGGATAGTTCAGAGTTGCAACCAACTCTGAAAGCTCTTCTACTTCAATACCATCCTTTGATTAAAAGAGTACTCGAGAAAGAATTGGTGTGTTCCTCTCTAACTCTGTGTTGGTACCAAGTCTATCTTGTGAAATAATGCCCCCAAATGGAGGATCAATCTTCGATGTGTCTGCTGCCACTGGTTGGAAACCACTAGCAGAATCGCTCCTGCGCCTTCTAGGAGAAGGCTTGGGACTCGTAGGTGAAAGCCCACAAAGTCTCCGAGACCGTCAAGATGGTTGGTCAGTCACTTTGAATTATTTACAAAAATCTACATAAAGACTCAAGAAAATTATAAAGCCAGGTTGACTAGGAGCACATAAGACTCACTAAAAATGTCCCTAAAGATATTAGAAATCAAACGAATTCCAAGTATTTCCACTCCAGGTGATTAGGACCGGGCACCAAAATACAAGAAAGTTAATAATAAGTGCCTTCCAAAAATAAACTAGGGTAACTATGCCCCAGTCCTACTAGTGAAGGCATCAGAGGTAGTTACGCTAACCTCCAGACAACAACCTGTGCCAGTGTAAGCCCCCAAGATTAACAAGGGTGCCCTCCAAAAGTACTGTTGAATGTGATACAATGCCAACCTTAGGTGCCAAGTGATCCCCTCCACATCCACCTGTGTGTATCCCTAGGATAGGCTACTATGGACACCAACTCATATCAAAAGTTGGGCAGAACAGTCGTGAGGTAGGATCCGACAAGTAAGAGAGGGGGTATCTCTTGTCCTTATCTTCATGAACCCTCGTGCTTAACTCCCAGTCATGGAGCTTTCCTAGTCTCCCTAACGCTATTGGATTTCGCTCTTTAATCAGACTTCTATGTTTTACAATTTAGAGTGGCCTTAGAGAGTTTACTCTCCTCTCGCCTAATCCAAGGCCCTAAATAAACCTAAACTTGTTGGTGTATTGTGATGACATTACAAAAAATTTTAGTTTATTTTATTAAGCACTTGATTTTAATAGTCGTTCTTTTAAGTCATGGGTTTAGATGGAAATGAAACTAATGGTGTTTGTATGACGCATAAGAAATCAATGAAAAACTAACTACATGAAATGCAATTGTTTATCTTTGATGAAAAGATATTTCTACGTGGGTTCTACAAAACTTCTAAAAAGCAAAAAGTGAAGAATCCAAAACTGGATGCAGCAGATTGAGAACTTCCACTCATCGAAGGAATGGAAGTAGACCCAAATAGAGAAGTGTTGGGAGTGTTAGAAGGCATGGAAATAGTTCCTCCTTCTTGAACAAATATGGGAGTTTGCATGCCTGCAACACTCGTCGTGGATGCCATGCTTCTAGCCGTGGTTATCGAAGGGATAGATGTGTGTGGACCTAGGCTCGAAGGCCTATGGGTCGGAGTTCCAACATATAACAAAATGTCTGGATGATCAGGAGGAAGAGGATAGTTCGGAGTTGCAACCAACTCTGAAAGCTCTTCTACTTCAATACCATCCTTTGATTAAAAGAGTACTCGAGAAAGAATTGGTGTGTTCCTCTCTAACTTTGTGTTGGTACCAAGTCTATCTTGTGAAATAATGCCCCCAAATGGAGGATCAATCTTCGATGTGTCTGCTGCCACTGGTTGGAAACCACTAGCAAAATCGCTCCTGCGCCTTCTAGGAGAAGGCTTGGGACTCGTAGGTGAAAGCCCACAAAGTCTCCGAGACCGTCAAGATGGTTGGTCAGTCACTTTGAATTATTTACAAAAATCTACATAAAGACTCAAGAAAATTATAAAGCCAGGTTGACTAGGAGCACATAAGACTCACTAAAAATGTCCCTAAAGATATTAGAAATCAAACAAATTCCAAGTATTTCCACTCCAGGTGATTAGGACCGAGCACCAAAATACAAGAAAGTTAATAATAAGTGCCTTCCAAAAATAAACTAGGGTAACTAAGCCCCAGTCCTACTAGTGAAGGCACTAGAGGTAGTTACGCTAACCTCCAGACAACAACCTGTGCCAGTGTAAGCCCCCAAGATTAACAAGGGTGCCCTCCAGAAGTACTGTTGAATGTGATACAATGCCAACCTTAGGTGCCAAGTGATCCCCTCCACATCCACCTGTGTGGATCCCTAGGATAGGCTACTATGGACACCAACTCGTATCAAAAGTTGGGCAGAACAGTCGTGAGGTAGGATCCGACAAGTAAGAGAGGGGGTATCTCTTGTCCTTATCTTCACGAACCCTCATGCTTAACTCCCAGTCACGGAGCTTTCCTAGTCTCCCTAATGCTATTGGATTTCGCTCTTTAATCGGACTTCTATGTTCTACAATTTAGAGCGGCCTTAGAGAGTTTACTCTCCTCTCGCCTAATCCAAGGCCCTAAATAAACCTAAACTTGTTGGTGTATTTTGATGACAATACAAAAATTTGTAGTTTATTTTATTAAGCACTTGATTTTAATAGTCGTTCTTTTAAGTCATGGGTTTAGATGGAAATGAAACTAATGGTGTTTGTATGACGCATAAGAAATCAATGAAAAACTAACTACATGAAATGCAATCATTTATCTTTGATGAAAAGAGATTTCTACGTGGGTTCTACAAAAATTCTAAAAAGCAAAAACTTTTTCTTTTCTTTTCTTAAGACACTTCACACATAAAAAAACTAAAAAGACTATTGATTCTTTTAAAAACGCAAAACTACCCTAATGCAAGGTGTGATGAAAATGGAAGATTCTTGGTTACTTTAAAAGGAATGAAAGCAATTGTCTATAACCATTAATAAGTCAACTTGAGTGTTGAAAAGAATACAAGTTTCAAATACAAACTTCTTTCCAAACAAAAAGGGAAAATCTCAAAAGATCACAATTCACTTTCTTAAATCAAAAGAAACCAAAATCAAACTTGGCAAAAGAAAACAAAAACAATGTTTTAAAGATATTTTCATTTTCAAAAAACAATCAAAACAACCTCTTGAAAGCACTCTAAATGCCACTAAATCTTAAAGACCAAAAAAGGAGCACAAGGAGACTTTGCAAGTTACAAATTCGACAACAAATGTAAACTTGAACAAAAAGGCTTCTACTTGTACTAGTTGACCCAAAACAGTAGCAAAGATCTTTTGACAAATTGATCAAGAAATCAGGAAAGAAACAATGTCAAACTCGTCAAAACAAAAAACTTCCAAAAAGCAAGAAAAGCAATTAGGCCACAAAATGACGGAAAGCAAAGCTAGCAGACCAACAACTAAGCTTGACAGTAAGATTGAAAACAATCTGCTTTTCTGGAGGACCAGAACAACCAAGAACCTCTGTATGAAGTCTTGTGCGTCAAAACATCAATCACAAACTCACTCAAAAGCAAACCTAGGCCAAATCTTTTCAAAGTAGTGTAGAGTTCAAAATAGTAAGCTCGCAGAATAATGAAATTCTTCAGACAGAAATCGACCACTCGGAGACTAAATAAACCAAGCAACAAACCTCTCTGGGCAGAGAGATTTGAAAAAGCAATGCAAAAAATGGTACGCGATTTCTGTTTAAGAACAGAGGCGTGTACATGCACTTCTGATAAAGGAAACTCATGTATAAATGGGTTCACTTCACAGAAACAAGTGTGTGTACACTACTATAAATAGAGGAAAGTGCGTATACAAAGATTTGCAAGAAAACTAAAAAGAAAAGCCAGATAAAAAAGATCAGGCTTAAGGACTGAGACTATACTGGACAAAATAATACTGTAACAGCAAGCAAACCAAAAACTGAACAGGACACTGAACAATAGAAACTAGGAATAACAAGACTGTTATCCCTAGTGGAGTCACCAATTCTGTTATGGGAATGAATACCCTAGGGTTTTGGGTTAGAACTCCAACAGAGCAAGAGCAAACTACAGAGAGAAATACTCAAACAACTCAGGCAACATGCTTATATAAACAAACTATGCGAGGGTGAACATACCCGAATGTCCTTCGTTTGGGTACTTCCAACAGGGTTTAGACCCTCTGCAACTCCAGATGATCTTCGAACCTAAAAATCAACCAATTTGAACATACATAACAGCATATAGATAAAGCATTTTAATGAAACTAACTTTGTATCATATAAGCAAACGATTAGTTATACATCAAAATAACATTCACATATGAATTAAAATACTATCTGATGCATAAACACAGTTAATCTCAAGTACAAGACAACACTTCTTTTTATTGTAGAAAGCTATAACAAACACAGAGGGAATTCACCTGAGTCTTCTTCTTCTGGATCCAAGCAGAACCGTCCTCTAAATTCATCCAGTCCCAGTCTTCAACAGCCTCCTTACATAACCAATACCATGATATCTCAAGGAAGTGGGAGAATATCAACTATCAAGGAAACAAGGGTTTCCTGAAACTTGGGGAAGTGATTGAAGCACAGGGATACTTCAGACTCAATCAGGTAATAATTTTAGTATAATAACTCTATCTCTTCTCCTTAAGGCCTTCCCATAG
>APFE031643411.1:7177-69815 GCA_000404065.3 Pinus taeda | reverse complement strand
ATAAGGTTAGAAAGAACCTAATGGGAGAAATCCACAATATCCTTCATCTTCTCATCAATATCCTCCATACACAACTCCATGTTATCCCTACCATCCACCTACAACACAACCACAACCCCAACCACATCCATCTTGAAGATCCACTCCGACTCAAATACGTGTACCACCATTTCCAAACCCACACATGGAACTAGCTCAACCCACTTACAATGTTGAGGTACAACAAATCCAAATGTATCCTCTTGATCTAAATGGTATTCATCTTAGCTTAGGAAGAGTATTGAAAAAAAGAGATTCTCTTGATGCCATTGAAGGAAACCATTCAGAAAAAGAAGATTCAAATGAGAAGACTAAATAATCATGGGCTACAGTTGATGGAGAGAAGACATCAAAATCATATATTGAGGAAGTTATACAATTTTCAACATTAGATCATCTATGTGTTCAAGAGAATAATCAACAAAAAGAAGAAGATCTGAATTTCATGGAAGAATAAGACATCCAAGATGATCGAAGGTAGTAAATAGACCAGGGGAATAATAGCTATATTGAAATATGGTTCCATAAAAATTTTAAGTTGCAGCAACACACTCGTCTTCAACAATTTTTGATCTCATCTCAGTAAAATTAGTTGGTATCTCACATACAGGTAAATATCAAATCATATGTTTCGAGCCTACACATGATTTCAAATGTCATCATGTAATGCAAGTGGCTCCATTGGAAGCATTCTTACACTTGAAAATGATATTTTCTTTTGAAGTAGAGTAGAATAGAAAAAGGAAATAAAAACTGGAAAAATATATATATATAGGAATAAAAATACATTTAAAAAACAAAAAAAAAAAAAAAAGTTACGAAGAAAAAAATAAAATTAGGGGAAACCTAATTTGAGGTGTCTGAGATTGGCTCATTCGATTGAAACCTCATAAGGCAATCATGGTCGGCGGAACGAAAAAAAGGATGGAAAATAGGGAAAACAGAAATTTATAGGTGAACCTCCTGTGATGTGCCTAGGGCAGACTTGCTAGTCAAACCTCATTGAGGCAACAGTTCTAAGAAAAAAACTTAAAAATAAAAAAAAAAAAAAAAAAAAAAAAAAAATTGCTCCATGTATCTCTCTCTGACAAATGCAGGTGCTCCACAACCTTTGCAAGAAAAAAAAACAAGTTGGCACCAAAAGAAAAGAAGTTGGTCAAACATCTAGTGAAAGGAAGTCAAACATTGAGTTTCTCCTCCTTTGCCCAGATGCTCCAATAGGACCAAGGCCATGTAAATCCATCACCCTGATCTATTTCCATCATCCATCCATCATGCCCAAGATTTTCCCACTAATTTTCCACGATGTTTCATGGGGAGATGCATATGGATGATGGTAAATGCTCAAGAAATTTCAGCAAATTGTGGTGCACACTTTTCAAGAAATTGACCTCCATCGCCTACAACCATTTCTACTTTTTCTTTATATTCATAAATCTAATAACTAATATCATTTTTTTTTGTGGTGCATAAGGATGATGGTAACATGCTTATAAAATTTCAGGTCAATACAATTTATCGTTTGAGACATATTCATAAAACAATTTTTCTACAAGAGGTTGTCCTGAAATGCTAGAGGAAGGTTTGAATTGCTATGCAATATCTGAGATGAAGCTACAAGAGGGAGAACCAACGATAATAACAACCCAAAGGTCCATTATTCCATGAGGAGATGAGGAAGAAGGTCATCCAACGATTTACTAATCACCTATCCATCACTCATCCACTCCATTTCACCTAAACTTGCTCAAAATGTTCACTTTGTGCTCCCTAAAAAAAACCACATAGAGAGCATTGTTCTCCATTTTTTAATTATTCACATTACCTCCTCATGACTCCAACCCTGTTTACATGGTTTATCATCACTCCCCTCAACACCACCATTCCAACTGAAAACTAGAAGAAATGATCAAAAGGTTGTTATAGGAAGAAACTCCTCCTGTAGCAACCCGTGTTGTCAAAAGAAATATATGATATTCTTTTCTCCCCACCAACAATAAGAATAAGGTAGAAAGGTATGCACCCAAGAAGGGACTAATCACCCTTAGAAAAGCACTCAATTAGTAGTTGCAGTGCATTCAAGAGAGAAACACCTTCACAAACACAGGAGCATCATCAGTCAAGGTGCAATCTGGTTTAGAAGACATGCACAACAACCTTACCTCTTTAAAGAAATAATGTATGATAAACTACAACATTCACATCAAGAGAATATCAAAAGAAAAGAAACAACAACAATAAGAAAACCTAGACGACCTCCAACATATTACCACATGCAGCTTCAAGATCATTAGTAGGGTCTTTAGGAGCACCAAAGGAAACTTCAACATTAATATCAATAGCCTCAATATCACCTACAAAACACATGAAGGGTAAGGCTAAGGTATGAAATACTTTCAACATTTCCTACAAACTTATTTAGCTTGAAATACATTGCAAGTGTATGAAGGAAAAGGTTTTTATAGCTAATATTAGTATCAAAGAAACTTCAGCCTTATCTAGAATTTAACTTCACTTTTCCATGGAGACACCCGCACATGTGAGAAACGACAAGACAAAAGTGAAGAGGAATTGAGAAAGTGTTAACACAAAGAAATTTTGAGTTTATTTTGCACGCAATGAAAAAAAATAAATGAAAAAAAAAAATGGAAAAAATCATCAAAAAATAAAAATAAAAGAAATAAAAGATGGACCCACCACCTTTTCACATGCAAATATTAGTTTCTATAGAATTCATGTTTTGTGGAGCTCATGTACTCAACACTCTCCATCCTCCCAGTAACTAAAAAATCGAATTTCAACCCCTGTTTGTATTGCTACATGAAGACTCTAATTGTTACAGGAAGATCGTGTAGTATTATATGAAGGCTCTGAAAAGTTACATGAAGCTACAAGAGGCCTACATAATCTACAGGTTTCACGAGAAACTGCTACGAGAAGCTAACCAAGGGATACATGAAGGAATTTTTTTCCGATAACAACAAGTAGTGCCTTTGAAAGCAAAGAAATATTCAAAGGAAAATTAATTAAAAATTCCTTCTCTCCAAAATTTCGCATAAGGATTCTAAAAGCACCTCAATCATTAAGAAAAAGTACTCTGCAAATTTACAGTTTGAGAAAAAAATTGGATTGGCTAATCATTTTCTTAACAATATGGTTTGTTAAATAGGGAAAGGATGCATATTGTAATTTTTCTTTCCTCAACCTTGAAATAAGTATGTAAAAAGCTTCTTTTGTTACAGCAACCTCCACTGCATAGGAACCTACAAGGTCTACAAAAAGTGTTATAGGAAATTCACAGGTTGTTATAGGAATCTTGGTAGTAGAAAAAATTTCCCTCAAACCCTATGGAGATGGAAATAATCATTTGGAAAAGGGTGAGTACAAATTTTCTTCACCAATAATTGGCATGAAAACCCTTAAAAGTCTCTAAGTTCTCAAAATCATGCTATGTAGCTGCAACATATTTAAAAATCAGTAAGCAAGGTTAGTGAATTTCTGATGTTAAGGATAAAGTGTCTAGGTTTCCATGTTGAACTCTACCTTCTCCTCAGCATCATAAAAAGAATATTTATTCTACCTTCGTTTCCATAAACACTCTCACTTTTGTAGCAGAAAAGAGAAACTCCTTGTTCTACGTTGATGACAAAGTATTGAAGTCATGAGAGGAGAGGGAGAATCAAAGGTATTATAGGAAACTGAGATAAACAAAAATCTTATCCTATAGGGGAAATTACATTTGTATGAGTATGGGATATCATGAAAATCATTTGGTGTATAAGAAGAGAACAACAGGGAAAGAATATGGATAGGTTTTTGAGAGGAAAAGCAACAGTTTTAGTAGAGGGGGTATGATAGGCCTCCAAATTAGACACAAATTAAGGCCCATCTAACCTTTCTTAGGCACAGGAAGGTTATATTAAACCTCTCCTTCTACACTTAATATTTTTTTTAGCTTTAATATGTTCATTAGAAAGGTTTAGAAATGTATGCATATTTGTGCCTAATATTATTTATTTTTAAAGAATATTATGAGAATATTGGGCAGATTATGAAGATTTGGAGGAGGAGATGATTTAAGGACTTTCTCCCAAATATAGGAGGATCAATATTGGATAGTAAATCAACAATATATTGTGAAATTATTTCACAAATTTCGGAGCCCCAATGATTGAGAAAATCTAGGAATGTGTTCCCTGTCATTTAATACAGATTCCTTGTGTTGGGAACCAGATCCACTATTTGAGGGATTTTGGAGGGAAAATATTCCTCATTTAAAGGATAATTCTTCCTCATCATTTTTTATAAGTACCAATTCGAATTTTCCTCTAGGGGTTGATTTTTTGTTAGTCTTCTTGCAGAGAGAAATTGTATTTTTGCAGCTCTACTTTCATTTCTAGCATGGATGTACTTCGATTGATTCAAATAATGAAGATTGGTATGATTTTTAGTTTTAAAGATTTGTGTCCTTCATTATACTATGAGTATCCTTTTTCTTGGCTATCCTAAGAGCCTCAGAACCGCTTTCTATAATTTACTTTTGTTCTTTTCACTTCTTATTCACATGCATATCTTGTTCTTGTTTTTTCCTATTTCTACATTTAGTATTGATGATTTCTTGTTGTAGGATTGATTTAAATGGTTGAAGTGAGTTGTTTTGCAGGCTCAAAAGCATGATTTAGTCCTTGGCAAAAACATGTAAGTTCATATTAATAATTTAGATACTTAGATTAGTTTTCTTATTCACAAACCTAAAGTATTATAGAAGTCCCTTGTAGCAAATAGTAGTAATTTTCTGCGATTTTTTAGAACATTCTAATGAGATTCATTTGATTTTATTCCACTTGAAATATATTTCCAATACATATATATATATATATATTATATATATTATTTTATTATATATACCTATAATATATAATTATATATATAAACAAAATTACCCCATCTCATTTTCACTTGATTAGGTTATTTATTTGATAGGTTAACTAGCTCACTAGTTCTCGAATTTCTAAATTTTAGACTAGTAATTTTCTGCTATTTTTTAGCACGTGTTAACAGGGGTATTTTTTAGCGATTCCACTATGAATGAAGATCTAAGACACCCTATTCAATAAAAAAAAAATTCTTATCTCTTTTGGATTCTATTTACTTGTTCATTCGGTGAATTATATCTTCCCGTAGAAAACATGAAACTTCCTATGGGAAACACTACAGCTTCCTATCGCACTCCTCTAGCACATGTAAACTTGACCATATTTGCTCAAAAATCTTGGTTTTTCTCTCTTAGGATGGGATCATAAGCCATAGTTTCTAAATCTGTGATTTAGGAAGAATAAAACACCAATTACACATGCCTTTTTAAAAAGTAGATTAGGCCTACTTATTTGAATTCTTGCTCTTAGTATTTCAATTACAAATTGTTATTCTTGCATAGGATTAATTTCTTTTCAATGTAAAATTTTGATTTATGCAATTACTTTTAGGATTTTATTTCATTACATTCACTCCATTACATCATGACAATGAAATAATGACACATTGTATTCCACACAGTGTTGATACCTCTTAAGTTTGTATGAACCCCGGGTTGATAATTAAACTTGGTAGCATTGTGAGTTGCAACATTCTTGTTGTAATACTGAGGCTCATCAATTTTTGAAGCCATTTATAGGGAGGTGTCAAAGTATGCACTGTTTTCTTACTGGTTGATTTAGTTCTTTTACTTTTTGCAAAAGACTAAAAATTTCATTAGGCATCTTTCATTTCAAGAACATAAAATTACATTGCATTAGCATTCTCATTCTATTTTTCTTTATATAAAACCAAATAAATATTTCTCCAACACCAGCCCCCCTCATTTGATCATGTGGCATAGTAAGAGCCACATCACTGTCCACTTTTGCAGGTAGAAGAAGAAGGTGTGGCAAATAATGCAGAAGAAATGGATGGAGATGATGACAATGAGGAAGATCCTCTTGGATTTCTCATTCGAGATACTGATGTTAGTGTGCACATGAAGAAAATTCATCCATAGATTCTTCCTAATTTCCATGGCATAACGTCAGATGATTTGGAATCCTTTCTCTTCGAATTTTAAATCCTTTGTAGATCTTATGATTACTTACTAAACACTCAAAACTTGAGATTGTTTTCAGAAATATTGAAGGATAAAGCCTTGTTGATGCCCCAAAAGTCGCTGCAACAACATGGGGGAAAAACCACCCAGTCAGGGACTTGAATATCATCCCTTATCCATTTGGATTAGTGGCTCCGACTGGTTTAACTAGGTCAAGTTACCTTCTCTCAATCTTCGATGTCTTAAAATCTAACTTTCATCCATCAATGGAGAAGAGACATCAGATCAGACCTCTTACTGAATAGGCAAGAAAGTGATCCTTAAGTTGATCTGGGGCTCATCCAAGCCACGACTAAGTTATGACTTACAATTAGCCTAACTTATTCTAACCTAAATAACTCTATGGTATTAAGTTAATATTAATTGTTAATCCTATATGATACTATGATAATGTTATCCCTATGAAACTTGTTAGTTTAATACTATTTATTAATCCTAAAGTAACACAATGTTAATACTACACTATCATTAAAGTCTTCTTAGGTACTAAAGTAATCCTATTTATCTCATATGCCAAATCTAAACTAACTATGTGATATTATACTAATTAACTAACTATACTACATAAATAAATATACCTTATACTATACTAATACTATTTTATAATACAACCATTATACTGTAATATATCCTAAATATTACTAATATAGTTCTAACAATAAAACTAAATATTTAATCTAGTTTATTACAAGATTATAATATATATATGATAAAATGATGATGATGATGATGATGGTTAACGTCCACTGAGACCAAATTGGTCTATCGAACCTATAATTTCTTAATTTCTAATTGTCTGGCTCCTCGTCGTTCAGATCTGTCATGATATGATCTGCGGCTCTGTGGCACATTTAATATACATTCTTGGTCTTGCTTCCCTCGCCTGCTAAGGTGTTCTACCGGTGATCTACAGCTTTCAGACCTGCCATGATATGATCTGCGGCTTTGCGGCACATTTAATATACATTCCCGGTCTTGCTTCCCTCACCTGCTAAGGTGTTCTTCCGCTTAAGAGTTTTCTCATTTCTTTTACCCATCAGTTCGTAAGAAAGTGCGGTTTATAGATCTGCGGTTCTTTTTATAGATCTGTGGCTTTTCTCTTTTTTTCTTTTCTCTTCTCTTCAGCAATCTTCCGTGGCTTTCTCTTTAGCAATCTTTTATACTCAGCAGGAGAACATTCTCTAGATGGATCCCAGCTTCGCGAAACTAGCTACTGGCTTAGTTCCGTCCACCTCTAGGGGGTAAGCCTCTGCCCATATCGTCAGTGAAGCCCCAGCTCCCACTATCTAGGTGGTCCAAACCTCACTCGATGAGGCTTTGAAGTTCTCTGAAAGTGCCCTAATATGTTGATTTAATGGTTTTTGGCCACAGCTGATAGCTCTCTACAGTTGGATCTCAGAGATATGAAAACCTCTAATTCCTGATGCAATTAATATCTACCCCTGTGCTAGGGATTTCTTTATAGTAGATTTTGAAAACCCTGAAAGCATACAATGTATTCTAGATTCCGGCCCTTGGTTTTGGGATAAATCAGGCCTATTCATGAGGCCATGGATCCCATCATTCGATCCCTCAACAACAGTCATAACCTCAACACCAGTTTGGGTGAGATTGCCAAACCTACCCTTGCATCTCTGTAATTTCTCTTCACTAGAAGCCATTGGAAATGCAATTGGGAAATTTTACTGCAAGTGCCCAGAAACAGAGGAACATGCTAGAACCACCTATGCACGCATCTGTGTGCAAATGGACTTCAGCGCCAGATTCCCAGCTGAAATACACCTAACAAGTAAAGACTATGTGTGGAACCAGAAACTCAATTACGAAAGTGTCCTCTTCAGATGTTGATCCTGCTTTGAGACAGGCCACCTAGCCAAAAATTGCCAAAAATCCTCCCAGAAAAATTCTGCTAGAAAAAATCACCACAGATCTACATGGTGGGAAGGAGCACAAAAAGAACACTACACTGTCATCCAAGAAGACTACTCTCAAGAAAACTTTGAATTACAAGAAATCGGGCAAGATAGAAACAACTCTCAAGACAAGTAGGGGGGAAGCCCCGCCCAAAAACAAAAAAGTGAACTCAACAACCCCTCAAGAATCGACAGTTATGAGGTTTCGAATAACGCGCAAAATAAATCTTCATTTAACATGGTAGATATTAAGACACTTATTTTATGGTACATCTCATTCAATATTTTCTATATAAAATTATTTGTTCAATATAAATTATAATAAGAATATCGTCTTTCACTTGTTGAATGTAACTATAATTAATATACTCATATAATTTAAATAGATGTTAATTATGGATAGACATCAATCCGTAGTAGGTATCAAGATACTTATCTCATAATGCATCATTGCCAATATTTTATTTAAATTGAAAAGAAAAAAATGCATCACTAACTATAAGATAAAATCTCAACCTTTTATTCTAATTACTAATAAAAAATGCATATTCCATATGGGTTAAATCCTTAGTATCTACTTAATAATTAAACTAAAACTCAAGAAACATGTTCTAAAATAAACATATCTATCACTATAATTATAATATCATTTTCATTTGTGCAATAGAGACGTAAATGGGGAATTTTATTTTGGTTTCTTATGATGATTATTTTTTAAAGGTGAATCAATAATAAGTTGGATTTATTGTTGAATATTTCATAATTATTGTTAGAATTAGTTGAGATTTATAACATATAATGTAAAGTTTTAAAATAAAATAAATATATATATATAATATATATATCAAATATATTTATATATATAATATATATAATAATATATACCACACTTACTAATATTATTTGGCAGCTCGTACTTGATATATATATATATATATATATTAAAATTACATCATTTTTAAGGTATCAAATATCTATAGACATAAGTGTATAGATTGCATTAAACCAAAGTTAAAGTAAAAAGAATATCACTTTACCATTGAACAAGGAACTATTATGTTGCCCCATAAACAAGGAAACTATTTGTTAGTATATTTAAAAATGTCGCTCCAGAAGCCTATGAATTCAAGGAAGTTTTCCAGATATTGAGTAAATTAAATTTTCGTGAGTGATGAGAGGAGAATTTCGATTAAAACCAATGTAACTTCTAAGAAATTAAACATCATAAAAGGAAACTTATGCATCGAGAGGAGAGAGGTGTGTCTAAGTTGATGTGTTTCTCCTGATCCTTTCATGGTGGTGGAATTGGAGAACTAGGAGGTAAGTAATCCCATATCTAACCTAACAAATAGTCCTTTTATATCAAATAATGGATTATTTAGCTTGTTTAACCTATGCATCATATTGTCCTCAGTTTGGTGCCTAGTATCCACCAAAACCTTACCCACAAGCAGCTTTGCATGTCAACGGACATCCACTGTTCGTATTTAGTGGATTTGAAACCCATGTAAATTGTCAATTTTGAAACTCACTGAGTGGCCCCTACCATAGAATTTGAGTCAAAAAATTGTTGTCTATCCTCACGAATTTCCTCTTCCATGGCTAGAATTTCCTCTTGCATCTCTAGCGGAGTTTTTTCATTGAAGATTTGTGCTAACTATTTGGCCTAAAAGCATGCCTTAGATCCACCCACCATGGGTATGCCCCCTCCTCCTCCACAAAAGTGGGTTCCTTGTTACGTCATGTTTGTTGGAGGTAGCAAAACAGAGGCCAAACAAAACTCATTTTGGGCTAGGGGCTATGAAATAGAGAAGGCACTAGTTGAAGAATACAAAGGGGTTAGCATACTAGGAGGGAAATTAAGCAAAGGTGTCATGGGAAAATCCATCTTTCTCGGTAAAGTCCAATTGAGCCAAAAGGAAAGCCATTGGTGGGAGACCATTCAATTGTGCCCAAGATATAGATCCGTGGGTGAAGGTCATGATGGGGATAAGGAATAGCATAAGGATATGGCAAATGAGTAGAATAAAGGCCATGATATTTCCAAGGAGGAAGATCACAATATTGAAGGCTCTTGATGCCTGAGTATAAATGGGGAGTAAAAGCTTCAAAATGCACTATGCCACCTTCCTTGGTAGGCTATGAATATTAATGTTTGACGTGCATGTTAGCATGCCAAGGGTGGGTGGAAAGAAGCCTCATCTTGTCATCATATGTCCACAATAGTTCTTTGTATACACTCTGATAAAGGTAGATTAATTATTATTATTATTGTTATTATAAAATAACAATTTTTTTCTTAATTTTTGATAATTTATTTGGTTTTAAAAGATTTTGTTTCATTAATACCTAGGTCTGAAATTTTGTAGAAACTACTAGGAGTCACCTAAATATAGTTATATTAGATTAGTGTTTCACGATAGTCTAGGTATATAGGAAGAGATACATGTCCCCTCTTGGTAGGTTGGTTGGTTGGGAGCATTGTTTCTTCTCCCATCCCCGCATATTCAATTCCAGTGGACATGTTTGGCCCCTTATGACAATGCTCAAAGAGTCAGCGCCCCTACCCACATGATGTCTCAACTCTTTCTAAGTCATAAGTTATTGGTATATTTGGCTTGTGAGATGTTGGACATACTCTAAGGTTTGACTTAGATGTTTGTGGATCATAGTTCTTATACTAGAGCCTAGGTAATTTGGAGACACTTAAAATCCAACCATTTTAGGAGTTGATATCGCCTAGGCTAGGAGTGATCCCCAGATGATTTTGACACATTAGATGCCCATAAAAAACAACTTCTTATACCACAATCTTATTCCATCAATCACAAACACAATATTTTTTTGCTAACTAAACTCACAAAACATCAAGCAAAAAACCTTTACTTCACTCCACTCCAAAAAAAAATACACTATAACTCTAGTTATTTTATATGCAATGAGGAAAAAGGTTAATTTTAAAACTAGTCTAAATTGGATATTAGATATTTAATAATATGTAAAAATTTCCTGGGTATAAATTAAGAGATTCTTTCTTGAAAACAAGTTTACTCTTTAACTTACAAACAGTAAGTATCTTATTTTTTTTAATTCAAAATATGTGTAGTTTAAGGAAAATATATATCTTATTTTTTTTAATTCAAAATATGTGTAGTTTAAGGAAAATATATTTTCTAACTCTTTTGACTAGGTAATTTATGAAAATACCTATTACAAATATAGAATTGTGACATAAATACCATTTCTAAACTAACAAATTTACAATTATTGATATAATTTTTACTAGAGAAAACGTTTAGAGAATGCTCGAGAATAGTCATAAACTATTAAATATTCATGAAAGTAATAATACTCGTTTGTGACTCATAATTTTGACCTAGCTCCCAAACACACTCCCATGCCTAGGATTTTGCACTCATCACCATAGCATTTCTGGAAGATGCAAACTTTCAAGAATGAAACCATGGGCTTCTAAGCTCTTGTAGTTGACGTATCAAGGCATAGAGTTTGTTGCAGAAGCGGGAATTCATATTTTATGAGGGAACCTTCAGTAACCTGAGAGGTGAAAATTACAACTCCATCTCCGTTTAGATTCTTTGGAAAATTTATGCTACAGTGGGCAAGTAAGAGAGTATTTCAATTTTGGTGGAATTTGAATATATTATTAGTGAGGATCAACCATATATATATATATATATTTGAGTATCAACCAATATTTTAAGTTGTGTGGAACTAGGAATCTATATTTTGTGAAGGAATTTTTTATAATCTAAGTGTAAATGGCTACTCGATCTCTATGTTGTTTGGATTAAAAAAAAAATGGAAATTTATAATAGATTAGTCCAGTTAGAGAATATTTCAACTTTGATTGGAAATTGTATATACTATCATGGAGGTTCAATAAATAAAAAAATTGTTTGTCTTTTTAAGTTATATATTTTTCTTTGTTTCGCTTAAAAGATGATAGTGATCTAGATTTCCTAAATGGTTTATTTCATGTTCTTTTAAGGTCAAATCGATGGACACTAATTAGCTTTAGAAGTGACTCCTATTTCATAGGCCTTCAAGTCCAATACTCTCTTAGCTGGACACATAACATAAAAGAGAACATATCTAAAATGGTTTTAATGTGGGTTTATCTCTTCCATTTGGCAGGCATCTTCTTAGATGATTCAATCTTTTAAGACATATTAATAACATTAGGAAATTCTTAGATAAAATTGTCCCAAAGGCATCTCAATAATCATATATTTAGAATAATGTAGACTTTTAAAAATAAGATTTTAGAAATGGTTAATGTCATAATAAAAATTGGCTTATGAGAAATACTTAGTCAAATACAATATTTTTCACTATTATAGTCATTTTAAAAGAGATTACAAGAAAGGTTCAGTGCTTTAAAGGCAATGATTAAAACAATAAATATGAGTAGTATACAGGAAAAAGCACAAATAACAGTTACCACATCTTATTCAATGTAATATGTGCCAATAATAAATCTTGCAGATTCTTTCTAAATCTTAAGTGGCAAGGAGCCTCGAGAAATAGGGGATTATGAGTTTTTGGTAAACTGTTGTAATGAAAATGGGATCAAAGGTAAGACTAAGAGAAAAGGGAAAATATGCAAAGACTTTGAGCAAGGAACCACGTCCATAAGCGAGGAAATCCCCTTCAATTCTTGAGGCATCAAATGTAGACGAACCAAAAAAATCTAAAATCTTTTATACATTAAAATGAAATTGTAGGAGAGAAGATGAATAGAACAAAATGTGAGGCTCTTAGTTTTCCTTGACCATGTCATTAGTATAGCCTTTGGAATAATTTTATTTTTAATTATATTTTCAATTTTTGGAATAATTTTATTTTTCATTATATTTTATATTTTTGGAATAATTTTATTTTTAAATATATTTTCCTTTTGTATACTAATTTTCAAATCATTTTTAAAAAAATATTATTTTTTCTTAAATTTTCTATAAATTTTATATTTTATATTAATTCAATTATTAAATAATTATTCTATTAAATCATCCCAAAAGATTTAAACTCTAATCATAAAATACTCTACTCGTCTAAATTTAAACTCTTATTTGATTTGAAATTGATTGCTAGTTAATGTTGTGCTAGTATCATTTCCATATATAAAATCTTCTTTGCTTTGGTTTGCTTATCCATAAAGAGTTTATCCATGAGCATGTGATTGCCAATTCATCTAACTTGGTGAAATTTAGTATTTTGCGTGAACTTAAAAGCATGAATTTAAATAGCTGAATAGCAACATATAAAAACACAGCAAGCACAAATAACAGAACTCAATACGCAATTTTTTGTTGAAGGAGTTCACCCCTCTTGGGCTACATCTCCTTGCTCCAGCTTCATAGTGTGGGCCTTTGTATTAGCTTCAATAGTGCTCAAATTGTTGTTACATGCATCCAATGCTCTTGGAACCTATTCCAATGAGTTTAAAACATTCAAATCTATCATAAATGACTGCTTTTTTACTCAATTTAGTTACCAGCTGCTCTGAGAATGGCCTCCAACACTTGGTGGCCCTAGGCTTCAAAAATATTCAAGTGACCAAAAACACTTGTACATGACCTCTTTTGCCTCTGAAACCTGCTCCAATGAGTTCCTAGCATGTCAGTTATGGCAAAACCAATTTTTCCTACATTTTCTCCACCAAATCTGGAAGAAACGCCAGTTAAATTTCCAAAAAAGGAATTCCGCCATAGTTGGAGGCGCCGCTGAAACTACTGCTAGACTAAACTCCAGTTAAACTGTTGGTTAATTAATGTTAATCCTATTTATGGCATTAATCCCGCTTAATAGTAGCACTAGCCCTTGGTCACATGTTTGAAGGTCTCATGAGGTGGGGGCTGGTTCCCACCACCCCATCATCGGCATTTAATGAATCTTTAATACAAATGCGCGCCCCTCCTTTCAATTATGTCATTGGTGGTCTATTGGTGATTCATGGGAGTTATGAGGGGGAGGTCATGGGTTCAAACCTTCCCTCCCTCATCGCATTCTATAAACATATAGATATATATGCCAACGAACTTTTAATATACGCCAACACTTTGGTTAATGTGGATGTATTTAATTCAAACTTTGGGTTAATGTATTTGATATTTGATATTTAATTAATATATTTAAAACATTATATATATATATATATATTATATAATATATATATATATATATATTATATAATTTAAAAAATTATATAATAACATAATAATTATATATAATAATATTTAATTAAATAAATAAATCAAATTCCACCTTAGAGACCAATTAGGCAATTTCTCTTACACACAACCATACTGGTGATTCCGGAGGTGACACTTGTCACAGCCCCATTGGGCGAAAACTGAAGAATATTCCCCTTGCTACTGCACTACCATGTGATCATTCTATCTCATTCCGCATTTTTTTAGTTGTTTAGGAAAACGAACAACAGGCCTTTTCTCCTTCATTCGGACTCTGTTTTTTACGCAATGAATTGCGTTGTGATTGTCTTGACGAGATGGACGCAACCATATAGTTTTCAAGCCAATTTGAGAACTCTGAATTTTGAGCTAAATACTGAGCACCTGATCATTAATGATACCCATTACATACAAAATTTATATTAGTATTACACATTATCAGATAATGTTATAACTTAGGATGTTGGAAATCAATATTTTGAACAAGTTTTGAATACAATGTACTAGTCCTTATTAGAAGAACAAAATGAATGTAGAAGTGCTTAAATGTTTTTCGCCATCAAAATAATTGGAGTCTATGTTCTGTTTTTTCTTTTCATTCATTTTCAATTATGATTGGCTCTATAGACAAATGACTCCTTCTCCAAACAACCTCCATTTTCACTAAAGATTATATGTCCCTCTCCACCCCACCTCTACTCTCATGTTTACTCCAACTACAAGGACAAATCCCAACTCAACCCAATTTAGCTAAACAAATAATGGAAAAGGCACGCATCATCTTCAACATAAATAATAGAAAGGACAGTCTTGATCTTCAGAATTGTTGAGAGAGAAATCAAATATCTAATCACTGCACCATTTCTTTCTCCTCCTCTTGGTTCATGGTTAGTTGGGAAAATATAATGGCAACGATAGAAAGGAAATATACATAATGAAAAATAAAAATAAAAAGCAAGTCTATAATGGACAAGCAAAACCCATTGAATCTAGTTGAATCAAAGAGATAATTTTATTGATTCAATCCACATCCATAGTTGGTTGAGGATGGCAAAGGACATCCTACAAGACTGGCGGTTGGATGTGGATTAACTCCTAACCACATAACAATCTTGATTTTTACCTAAGCTATAGTACTCCACAAATACTCAAGGAGATATCAAATCACATTATATCTTCTTATATCTTAAAATAACACAACTAGGGTTGATGTGACTCAACCAACTATGGATGTGGATTAACTCCTTATGGATGAAGAAGGACATCCTACAAGACTAGAGGTTCCAGTGGTTACCACCCATGCATTCTGGTTGATGGTTTCTCCTTTATATGGACATCAACATATTTTTTTGTTATGTTTGACCACAAGTAGACTTTGCAAATCGATATCGAGACAAGTATTCATTAAGGGGGTGTGTTGGAATATGCAATTCCTACTTGTCTCGGTTTTGATTATTTCTATCTAGAGGAGTTTGTTCCTGACTATGTTCCTAGATTTGTGTGTGGTTGAGATATTCTCTCAGCCTATAGATTGTGTGTCCAAGATTTTCCTATCTTGAGACAATACTCTGGTATATATGTCAAATCATACTTGATTAATCAAACATAATTTTCCCACATCCATAGTTGGTTGAGTCACATCAACCCTAGTTTTGTTATTCTAAGATTAAGAAGATATAATGTGATTTCATATCTCCTTGAGTATTTGTGAAGCATTATAGCTTAGGTAAAAATCCAGATTGTTATGTGGTTAGAAAATTTTAGTGGGCATAAGAAAAAACTATTGTATTCCTGTGTAGTCTATCATTAATTCTTCTAAATGGCTAAAATGAAGATATATACATATATTAATCACCTTTTGCCGAAATAAATGTATTTGTTAAGAGATTTCTTAAGTATTATTTTATGATATCTTTTCTTCATTTCTTTTTGTTTCATATTTGCAATTGCATGTCCCATAATTTACTATGAGAAAATGTGGGAATATGATTCAAACTTTAGAAATATAACACCAAATAATCATCTAACTTCCATAATTCTCCAATATATCATAACCAAGGTTTTTGATCATTATTATGGAATGAATGGGATTCAAATTAACAATTGTTCACAAGTCTCTACTCAAGTCATCTTGATAATTCAAGGAACATATGTGACAGTGATTACAATTATGAATCTTGTTTAACATTATATGGTCATCCTATAATGGAAATGCTAGGACCTTCATGTACAATGTACAAGTTTAAATTCATTCAATTGTAACCAAATTTTAGTGACAAATTAATTTACATGATTGTGTTTCCTAAAAACCTTCCTCTTCCATATACTGTCAACGTTGATGGTTTCAAATTTGGAAATACAAAAATTGGAAAATAGATTGAATTACGTACCAATAAATATATAATTTTAATAATGAGATCATTTAATATAATAGTTTTTTTGTTACTCATTATAACTATATATTTAATAATATAATTTAAAAGCATTAGTAAGGGGATTGAGACTAGAGAAATTTTATTCTCAAATAAAGTTATTCAATAGTAATTTATCACATTACTTTGGTGATCTACACTGACTTAGGTAAGACTGGTTCGATTTTGTCACATAATATTCAATAATGTGGCAAATACATGATGGTTCCAAGGTTATAGTACACAAACTATGTTATTTTACCACATGTAACAACGGTTGTTTTTTCAAATATGGATATGAGATTGGGGTACCATCAACCGAGATAAGAAGAAGACAATCCAAAGAAATCTTTTAAAACAAGGTTAGGGCATTATGAATTCATAGTATTACCTTTTATACTAACTAATGCCCCAATTGTTTTCACAATTTTGATGAATGTTGTGTTTCAAAAGTATTTAGGAAATTTCGAACAAGTATTTCTTGACAATAATTCATCTACTCACAAACTTTGGAGGAGCATAACAAACAATTGACACTCATTTTGTAGTGATTTAGTGAAAACCATTTATACAGGAAATGGTCCAAGTGTTCATTTTACAAGTTCAAGATTCAATATCTGGGATACATCATTTATGGAAAATGTATCATAGTGGATCCTACAAAGATTGAGGCTATTATGGAACAGACCGAACCAACCAATTTACATGAAGTATATAGTTCTATGAGGATGACAAGATACTACCATAGATTCATAGAGGGATTATCTAAGATATAAAATCCTATTATTAAACTTCAAAAGAAGAAAAAAAAAGTTTGTTTGGATGGAGTAGTGTGAAGAAGACTTTAATAAACTGAAGGAATTCTTAGCAACCGCACCTATATTGAAGATATTGAATATGAAGTAGGACTTTTTGGTATGTATCGTTGCATCAAAAAGCATTTTAGGATGTGTACTTATACATGATAGAAGAGTGATAACTTATGTGTCAAGAAATATCTAACTACATGAAGAGCATTATGTGATGCATGATTTATAAATGGAGACTATTGTACATGCCCTAAATATTTTGAAACATAACTTTCTTGGGAAAAAATTTGAATTAAATATCGATCATTGTGGTTTGCAACATATTTAAGCCCTATATAGCCTTGTGTTCACTCTAAAACCCCCATATATTGAGTGATCACATTTGTATTGTTATGTTGTTAGGTAGGGTAGAACCCCTTGTGGTCCCAACTTATTGTAATTATACCCTTTGTCTCCTATACACACACACACACACACACACACACTAGGGAGACCTATTCTTAGGATCATCAAATATTGTCTTGTTCATTATATTCATTATAAAAGGATTGTAATAATCAATTTCTCCCTCAAAGAGGAATGTAATTATTAGTTACATATCATTTTTAAGCACAAGATTCATAACATTTGGTATCAAATCTCATCATCCTATGGTTTTTTTGCTTCGGATTTGGGAGGTTTGATACATTGAAACTTGGAGAATATTGAGGAGAAATATTAGGTAACTTTTGGTTCAAATTTCATATTTGGGTTCACTATTTTTGGGGAGGTATTCTCTAAGGACTTTAGGCTTCTAGAATGCTCCTTAAATCAATTTCAAGCTGGTTAGTTCAGAATTTTCGCTATAACATTTTTTCTTGGAGGTTTGAAGTAGTGGAACTTGGACCATATTGAGGAGAAATATTGATGAAAAATAAATTCAAATTTTAGATCTTGGTTCACTATAATTTTGGATATATTCTCTAAGGAAGTTAGGTTCCTAAATTCTCCTCAATTTAGTTTCAAATATGTCAGTTTCACATTTTCACAATAACTTTTTTTTGGGAGGTTTCAGGTAGTGAAATTTGGACCATATTAAGGAGAAACCTCAAGGAAAATATGATTTGAATTTCAAATTTTTATTCACTATACTTTTGAATTTATACTTTATGAAAGTTAGGGTTTGCGAACAATCCTAAAATAAATTTTAAACAGGTCAGCATGGTATTTTGGCTATAACTTCTTTTTTGGGACTTTATAGGTTGTGAAATATTCAAGGATATTAAGAGATATATAGAAGTACCTTAGGTATTTTGGCTATAACTTCTTTTTTGGGACTTTATAGGTTGTGAAATATTCAACATGTGTTACACTATACAAGTTTGCTTGTGGGAAGAAACTAAAAATCAACAAGTTTTGGGAAAGTTACCATAACCTTCACTTGGCACATCAAATTCTAGTAACCCCTATGGAATTGTAGAAAAGCCATATCAAAACATTAAAAACCAAAGTTTCAAATTTAGAATGGGCTCAAATCTCAAAGATATATCAAGAAAAGAATTCATCAATTCAAATGTTCTCCAAATTAATGTTTTAAAGGTACGTAACTAACAAGCGACCTAACTTTTGATTATAAGATCCAATTTTTTTGTGACTGAAAATTGTGACAAAGAGAGTACTAATATTATTTTTCAACATACCTCAAAATAAAGCTACTACACCAATTAAACCTCCCAAAGGCTCATATAAGACTTAGGAAGAAAGTGAAGAAATAGAATTTAGGTTCTCCCAGTTAGAGAATAAAGTCAATGAAATGGATGGTTGTATGCTGAAAAAGGTGGATTTATCAAGTTTTCCAGAAAACTTTAAAAGATAAATTATGGATGAAATGAAATAGAAAATTAATTAAAATAAGGAATATATACAAAAAATCATCATGGAAGAAATAAAAGAATAACAAACGATTCTATTAAAATATCCCCCTGAAAGGGATGGGAGATCCAAGGAAATCATGAACATAAGGAGAAGCATGGTGTTGAAAAGCAACCACATATGAGGAGTATGTTATCACAATTGAAGAGCACAAATATTGAATCATATAACCATAATCATGAATTTTCAATCCAATATCCATGTTATTAGGACTTCAAGTTAGCACCAAGGAACTACCACATTCCAAAGATTAATACGATGAAGTTTGCTAGTAATGATCCTATAGCATGGATATTCCAAATGAAGCAACACTTTGATCTATACCAAGTGGAAATATTTAAAAATTTAAATATTGCATCCATGTTTTTAGACCAAGACTAACATGTATGGTATTAATGGCTTTGTGAAAGTAAAAAGGATCATGTTATATCTTGGTCCATTTTTACAAAGGAATTGATAACACATTATGGCGAAATTAAGAGAAAAAAAGTATTTAGTCAATTGGTAAATATTTGACAAAAATGTTTAGTTATAGAGCACATTCAACAATTCCAAAAGTTGAGTCTTAGGGTCAAGAATGTTTCAGAGGATAATTTGTTAGACCTATTTATGGGAAATTTAATGGAAAGCATCCAACATGAGGTGCACCTCTTTGAACCTAAATCTCTAGACCATGTTTTCAATTTGGTAAGGAAATTTGAAAGTAAAATATGGCCACTATATTAATCATGCTCCCTCTCCTCAATTAACAAGGTTGACTGCTCAGCAATTGGATGAAATAAGAGAAAAAGGACTATGTTTCATCTCTGTTAACAAGTATAGTAAGGGGCTTAAATGAAGTGAGAAGAAATTATTCTACACAGAATGTGAATATGAGTAAGATCACGAAGTGGAACTGTCACAAGATTTAGATCTACAAGATACCACTCCAACAATCTCTTGTCATGCATTGGCTAGCATCAATACTCCACAAACCCTCAAGATACAAGGATATATCAAAAATAAAAAGGCAATCATGTTTCTTGATTCAAGTAGTACCCATAACTTCATCAATTACAAATTGGAAAATCTTCTTAATTCTTTTATATATCCAGCAATTAATTTCAAGTAATGATTTCAAATGAAGGTACCATAAATTTCTCAAGGAAGTGACATGGTATTAAGCTAAATATGGGGGAGTATTTTTTGGATAGTCCCATGATTGCAATCTAAATAGGTAGTGTTGATGTTGTATTAAGGGTCCAATGGTTACAATAATTGGGAACAATAACCCTCAATTTTCAAGATCTTTGCATAAGATTTTTCTTCGTATCCAAGGGAAACATAATAAAGTGATAAGCTCTAATAGTATGACAAAATTTCTAAAAAAGGGGCTCCAAGGTGTAATTTCTCAATTGTGTTCGTTAGATGTTTAGACATCTATATTCTCTGCTCTAGTGGATCTCCAAAAAGCTATCAACAATCGTTCTAAAGTATTTCCAAATATGCCTAAGAATCTTCCACCTTCCCAAGATCATGACCATGTTATTCCTTTGAAACTTAGAAGTGTACCACCCAACATTAGGCCTTACAGGTATCCACATTTACAAAAGAGTGAGATTGAGGATATGGTTCAAGAAATGTTTTAGGTTGGCACCATTCAACCTAGCCAGAGTGCTTTCTCTTCACTAGTGGTGATGGTTATTAAAAAGGATGGTTCATGGAATATGTGTCCAAATTACAGACAACTCAACAAAATGATGATCAAAGATAAGTTTCTTGTTCCTATCATTGATGAATTATTAGATTAATTACATGGAGTTATTTTCTTTACTAATTTGGATTTCCATTCTGGATATCATCGAATCAAAATGAGGCAAGAAAACATTCCCAAAACAGCCTTTAGAACACATGAAGGTCATTATGATATTTTTGTTATACCATTTGGACTTACAAATGCACCTTCAATATTTCAAAGATTGATCAATTATGTTTTCAAACCCTTCCTTAGAAAATTTATGTTAGTATTTTTTTATAACAAACTCATTTACAAAATATCTTGGGAACAACATGTGCAACATGTTGCCAAAGTCTTAACATTATTAGAAGAGCTACAATTATATGCAAATCCTTCCAAGTGTTCCTATGGGGTGCAAGAAGTGGATATTTGGGTCATATTGTATCACATGAGGATGTCAAGGTGGATCCTAACAAATCAAATCCATGGGGGAATGGCCAATCCCAAATACCTTGAAGAAACTCAAAGGATTCTTAGGATTGATAGAATATTACCATAAGTTTGTCAAGAATTATGGTCAAATAGCAGAAACTCTGACAAAATTATTGAATAACGAAGCATTTTCCTGGAATATAGAAGCAACCAAAGCTTTTGAAGAACTTAAATAGGCTATGTGTACAACACTTGTCTTGGAGAAACCTGACTTCACAAAAACCTTTAATGTGGAGTGTGATGCGTCAAGCCATGGCATTGGTGAAATTTTCATGAAAGAAGGAAGATCTCTTACCTTTGAAAGTAGCAGAATCAAAGGAAAGAACTTACTCAATCCCATCAATGAAAAATAAATGTTGGTCATGCTACATGTATTTAAGCAATGGTGTCTATACCTAATACGAAGACACCTCAAAGTAAAAACAAATCATAATAGTTTAGAGTACTTTTTGAGAAAAGACTATTTTCAGAAGAGCATAAAAAAGGAGTTGTCTATAATGCGACTTTTTGGAGATTCCGGTGACAGAATCCGGCGGAAGAAATGAGGTTAAATCTTGATTTTTAGCAGTTAAAATGGTTTTTTAACCGCATATTTGGATTCAGGGCCCTGGAAAACCCCTGGGAGCCATTGATTGTGCAGAAACTAGCTATCAAACTTGAGATTCCAATAAATTGCTGCCGGATTTTGACCAGAAAAATCCGCCGGAAAGGCTTTCAAAAAGTCGCATTATAGACTACTGCCATAAAAAATGGGTCACAAAAATGTTGGGTTATGACTTTCAAATTATCTACAAAAATGGACAACAAAATATTTTTGCAAATGCACTCTCAAGCAAAGAGGAAGACACAAATGGCTTACAATGCATTATTTCCATTCTACAATCTGAATGGGCGGAAGAAGCAAGGATAGAATGACAATAAGATGAGAAGGTATGTAGTATTACTCAACAACTACATGTCCAATCAATGATGATATCATCTACTTTACATTTGTAGATCTTTCACTATATTAAGATAGTCTAAATACTTGGTCACTAACATATTCCAATACTTTGAGTTTGATGTATTTCTTTGGTTAAAAATATGGATTTTCTTATCCATCTCTTAACTATGATTTGCATTTTATTAATAATTTTTGGGACTACCTTTGTAAGGTGCATTACCTTCGGTGGTTTTATATTGTTGCATATAAATCAATACATGAACCACTTTTGTTACTTGTAAATCATTTAAACCATATTTATGCACGCTATGTTGTAAACAAAACTTGGATTTAGATTGATAATACCCTTGCGGCTTGACATGATGTTTTAATATTACATTACCATATAAACCACTTAATTCTTACATCAGGGAATAAATGTGGTATTATTTCTAACCTAGGGCTTATGAATTATATCGATATCTCTATGGAACTTTCCACAAATACACGTGGCTCACATCATTAGCTCCACGTCTCTGTACATTTGACCTAAGAAACGAATCCTAGAGATTACTTGAAATGAAATCAATAGGGGATAGACTCTTAGGGTTTTTCATGATTGTGTTGACTATGATTCATTCACTTTTCTTTCTTTCTTTTTCATCGATTTCTTTACTTTGCAACTAAAGCGTTAGGGTTGTATTTTCCTTTGAATTTTACAGTGTTAGTTTATTCTATCCTCTGGTTGCTTGCTTCTCGAACAAATTTCGTTATACAGCTTAGTTGCAACACACTATAAGGAGATTCTATAACCCTTGTAACTTTTCTCGACAAAAATTTACTTATTTATGAAATTTTTACAAGTTTTATGACTATATTTTGGTTCTATTAGTTTTTGCAGATGAATGAAGGGTATGTTTCGTGGTTGAGTAACTTTTACTTTGAAAATCCTTCATAAAATCTTGCCGAGGGTCTTTATGTAAAAGATGTCAGCCCAATTTTGGGATAAAACCCTTCCACGACAAAGGTAGAGCATTCTACAAACTTCTACCATCAATGTATCAAGGTAAAAATAGTTTTGACACTTTCACTTCTTTTAATTGACAAAGTTCTCTCATTCTAAAGAGAGATAATAGGCATAGAACCATTATCCATTTTTTTTATGGTTTTCTCTATTATCTTATATATATATATATATATATAGATATATAGATATATTTCTCGTTTCATATTGAAGGTAATACCAAGGTTTCAAACACTCGCGATAAAACCCATTTGGGTTTGTTCCCTTCTCTATTAGTTAGAGCATTTTTAATTGTTTAACATACTTTTTAATACATCTCCCTTAATAAAGTTAGGATTTCTTACCATACAACTTTGTTGTGTTGTACCTTCCTTCTAGGGTTTCTTAATGTTTGATATAATGATTTTGCAATAGGGAATTGTTGGTATAGATCTGTGTAGACTTGTATTAGTAACTATATCCATAAGATATGTTAGCATATCTCCATCACTGTATTTTCTAATATGTAATAGTTGTCCTCGAGAAAACCTTAGTTAAAATTTTGAATATTATTTGATTTGTGGGTGAATACAACTTGTATTAGGGTTTCTTCATTTAACCCTCATATGCCATGGACGTAAAGCTTTCTATGTTTAACTATGGTGGTTTCTCATGAGCATTCTATGTTTTTATTTCGCAACCAGAGTTTTATTGTGCTTCTCCTATGTTTGAATACCAATTCATATATATGTGTGTGTGTGTGTGTGTGTGTGTGTGTGTGTGTGTGTGTGTGTGTGTTGATGTGTGTGTATGTGTATGTGTATGTGTTATATTATATATATATGTATATGTATATGTATATGTAATATGTAGATATGTATATGTATATGTATATGTTTATATATATATATATATATTAGTGGAACCGACTCTTGTAATATAGCCTTAATATTGTTAAATTTCATATTGCTCTATGTTGTTTCAATTACTTTAGCCCAATTCAATTCTTCAATTAGCAATATTTCATCAGTATTTAATATTTCAAATCATCAATAATTATTGAAGGCAGAACAATAAATGTAATGACAAAAGAGATAACCAACACATCAACAAGAGACACCATATTTTTTTATCAGTGACCAAGTAAAAACCCACTACGGGGAAAACCTTTTGTAATTATTCTTTTATTAGATTGTCATAAAATGTTCAACAAAGAGTACAATGAGCTAATAAAAAATAATCTAGCAAAATTAACCCAACAACATTCAAAAATATGTTCCCAACATCAATCCAAATCATAGACAACTTTTCATGTCTGCAGTCAACTACAATCAAATGTCAATTTGCAACCCTAGAGCCGAACCTCATGAAGGAAGGGGTGTGTGTTTAGTTGAGAGCTTCCAACCACACGAATGTGCAGATAGGCCGACAGACACCCAGGTCCCATCCCTATCTCCCTCAGAAAATTGTGCAGTTTTTCCAGCCAGTCCTCCCAACAGTCAATCGACTGCTCATCCAGAAAATTGTGCAGTTTTCATGAGCAAGCCCCTTACTTCCCAGCAGTCCACTCATCTTAGAAATTGCGTAGAGATGATCAGCAGATCGACCTCCCATCCTTAGTGCAGTTTCCTTCCAACAGCTCCTAGCAGTTGACTGCCTATTCCCTTTAGGAATTGCGTGGTTTTTGCTCCCAATGACCCAGCAGCCAACTGCCAGTTCCCTCTGGGAATTGCACAGTTTTGACTTCCAGGCTCCCGGCTAGTTCCTCCAAAAAACTGTGCAATTCCTTCTTGCTAATCCTTCATGCAACCCAGCCTATTCCTCCAGAAAACTACATAAATTTTTCCTTCCATCCCCTACTACCCGCTCATTCCGGAAAATGTGCAGAGTTTGTCTACGTTGCCTTCCTGCAGCCCAGACTATCCCTCCCAAAATTTGCGCAGTTTTTTCTTCCAGCTGAGCGAGACCTCGCGAACAATCATTGTCGACTCGGATTACCCATCTTCATCACATAGTGACTCTTGCACAATTTTCATCAACAATGCCCAGAGCCATCATCCCACCTTGCAACCTTACTGCCTCTCTCGATCACCTGCATCATAAATGATCACATGTCATGGTAGACTAGGAGGTTTTCTTAGATTTTATGTCATCTCGTCATAAGTGACTGTAGATATAGGTACGCCAACAAAAATGGTGTGGTGACGAATGGGATGAAATTGTAGGAATTTATAGGGTAAGTTCCTTAGATAGAACACCATGTAGGAATTTACAGGGTAAGTTCCTCAGACAGAACACCGAAGGACACCACTCACAAACAAATCACAAATCAATAGACCAGTATTATTGATGTGGTTAAAACCCTCAAAGAGGGAAATAGTCCACGGCCTAAGCTAACGCGGCCACTTTAGGCAATTTATTAATAAAAGAATGAAAATTTACATAAGCTTCTCTCATGAACGGTTACCCTACAAATGACCCTCCATGCTCTTTAAATAGATTCATGGACAATCGGGTGTGTAAGCCACAGATCAAGTGTTGGTAATACGAGGAGAGAATGAACTGTCAGATCACTACATATCGTGATCGTCAGATTGTAAGTTACAAAAGTACATAGTAAAGAAACACACTTTACCTAACTCTACACTAGACCAAGTTATACTTAACTTTTTCCTATGTGTCGGAATATCTTAACAGAACGAAGGGAGCACATGCAGAGCGACAGGTTCACCAACGGATGAACGAACGATGCATGCAAAGAGATGTGCTCACAAAGGGATGATAAAACAAAGATGTGTTTGTGGAAGGATGGATGAGAAAACATGCAATATGTGCTCACAGACGAACGAACAGATGAACATGCACCTTTCACGAACAGATGAGCTTGTCAAGTCTTCCAACATACAAGTAAGGAGAAATGTGTCAAAGCAACATCAAGTGAACCAAGGACCTTCAAAGACTCCGCACACTTTGCCATGTCAAGGTGAAGCTGTGATACACCATGAAGACATCCATCACCCAATAGTACTACAGCTCGACATGTACTTCACCAACAGCACGAATGTACCAACACTGTCATGTCGATTCATTTCATGAGTCATGTGATCCACATCTCCATTGTGGGTCGTGTTGTCAAATCAATGTAATGTAACGTGTAAGTCCAAGAGACCCCCTTTTTGCACAAAGAGTCATCTAAATTCGAGAAGTCATGGAAGTCAAACAGTCATGAGGGTAGTCAAACAGCCACAAGGGTCAATTTCACCCTTGGCTATAAATACTCCCTTATTTGTACATGCAAAGGAATTTTCACCTCAGCTCCTCCCACATAGGCGAGAGAGCCTATAATGTTTCCTTTGAGGAGTAAGTAGTGGCTCCAATGCCCCTCACACGGGGTTAGTGACGTATGGTGTAACGATGTGTCTTGGAAATTTCGCTTAATTCAGAAACCTGCTAACAGGCCAACATGTTTTCACACATGTATTGTAGCTGTTGTAAGACTAATCTTTAACACTTGTGATGCATGTTGTTTTAACCTGTGTTCTACATTTGAACTATTTCACTTGTTGTAATACATAATATATTAATGGAAATGTGTTGTATGTGTTGTTAACATTGTCTCACCTGTGTAGACGACTCTCCCGGACATCAGACAGACCTTTCACATAAAAATTATTGTAACAACCATTGCACTCGTGCAGACTCATCCGCTGTGTTGTACGTGTTATCTTTCCTTGTGTGTTGTGACTGCCGCATCCGTGTGGACTACTCCTCCAGAAGCTATGCATGTCCTGTTATGTTGTGTGTTCCTAGCAGAGTTGGGACTTCTCCCAACCAACTTAGGGCTCACTCTCACCCTCTCTCCCTCTACAGTGAAAGAACCATTGACACAACTAACACTTACACTCACCAGGCATGCGAACCTCTCTTCTCGAAGACAAAGCAGACAACTCTCATGTGCTGACAAGTAATATTTGAGGCAAATCTTTAAGATAATGGCAACCGGGCCATCATAACCGAAGGGACTCCCACACCAAATGGTGTGAGGTCTAGTTGGGACTTCATACCAGGGTGATCCACTGAATGTTGGTGGGTCCAACACCGTCAACATTTATGGCGCTAGAAGGAGGGCCAGATGACAAGTTGTGTCCTCTCATCCTATTTTGAACCTTTTCATATCTATCATGGAGTCTTGCACTCTTCTCCCTCCATGATGTTTTTCCAATCCTGAAGATGTCACCATCACGAGGGAGTTTTTCGATCTCTTGTCCACTTACACGTAGATGGTGAAGGCGAAGTGGCATGGCCTAAGTTCTTACATGACTTTCTTTCCATGCTTCATGAGGAATATGGATGTTCTGATGAACAAGCCAGCTTGTTGCTTGCATATACACTTCGTGAATCTCCACATCGGTGGCTGTGTAGCCTACCTACTGACAACATGCACTCACTTGAGCACTTCTATGATCTCATTGAAGACACTTTCCATCATTTTGATCCAGAACATCTTGACCAAAATTGATACAACAATGGAAGGCTCCGCATGAATCGCCTATGGACTTTTGGCAGCACTTCTGTGATTTTCAGTTTCAAGCTCCGAAGAGCCAGTTGAAATTTTTCTATCTTTGGGACCGATTCGAGTACTGCCTTAAGAAATCTGCTCATGCCAAGAAGAATTTCAAGCTAAAACCATGTTCATCATTCTTCAGTGATGGAGCTACGCAATCACAAAAGAACACGGTCGTTGTCACAAGTGATTGTTCGTCGTCCCATCATCAAACATCTCCACCATCGTAGAGTGATGTTGGAGAGCATGAGCACACATTTGTTGAACCGTCACGACCTCTGGACATCGCTCCTTTCGGTTTTCGGGGAGAGCTGGTTGTGATTTCCATACCTTGTCGCATGTATTTTGTACCTCAACCTCCGTTTTCGTATTCTAATCATCCCAGATGACATTGTCTTGTGTTCTTCCATTCCATACTCTATACTTGTTTTGAATAAGGATTGATCTATCGACAGAGTTGGTGTTTCAAAACCAACATGTGCAGGCATTCATGAAGAGCATGACGGGGAGCTTGAACATCCACCTGCAGCAAGGGACCATCCCTATATGTCCGTACCTCCTCTGTTTTTTCCTAGCATCCTTGTTGATCCTGTCATCCCTGATTTTTCATGTGTATCTCCGTCCACAGATGCACGCATTATTGATCTTTCGCAGGAAACATTGTATATTAGCCCATTATTCAACAATGGAGAGGACCAATCATTCATTGAAAATCCACTTGATCTTTCATCTACTCTTTCTGGAAATGCATAGGGTTAACATCCTTCCTTCTCATCTACCCCTCTGTGTGATTCATCAAACCATGAGGATGCTGAACAACATCCTGAATTTTCTAATCTTGGTTGTAGTGATCTCTTCGCCTCATCATCTGATCATGATGTTGATTCACTCGTTGTTAATCCATCTAAGCCATTGGTCTACTAAGATCCATTTGTCAACGAAGTCGAAACCCAATAGACTATTGAGGCACTTCAGCCCGAGCTGGTGGTTATGTCAGGCCCTTGTTGTCTTGATGTTGGTTTCACTTCTGATCAAGAAATTGTTCAAACACTCAAGGCTCCTCATCACTCATATGTATGCACTCAAGATAAATCTAACACTTGGATTTTACTTCCTCCACTCGAACTACACGATCCCATCACTCATGCATTGGACGAATCTTACACAGCAAGCACACTTGCGCAATGTAAGTGGTCTACCTTTCTCATGTTTGCTTGCATATCACGATCAAGGCAATGCATACACTCAACATCTGCATGCAGTGTAGCACAACACCATGGCAAGTCCACAGAGTGCATGATATGTGCTTTCATTCATTTTTTTTATGGACACTTGTAAGCTTAGAGTGTGTCTATTTTGATTGTTGTATCTTTCACATTTGTTGGTTTGCACAACTGGGTTGCTCGCAGACCAAGGCTTCACCAACATGGGTCAACCAATGCGTTGGTGGCTGCATTGGAAATATCACTTCACGTGATCAGGCCCATGCACCGTTCGCTTAGGAGTAGGAGTAGTGTTTGCTTTCAGTTTACTTGCTTGCATGCTTGTTTGTTTTCTTGCTTTGCATGTTTGTTTGTTTTCTTGCTTGTGTGCTTGCTTACTCGCTTTGCTTTCACTTTTACTTCTGCTTCTGCTTTGCTTTGTTTGTTTTTCTTGCTATTTTTGTTTACATTTGTTTTGTTTGCTTTATATATTACTATTTTTGTTTCCGAAAATAAGTGCTACCAACTACTACATTCTGTCTTTTGAATAGAGTATGTGGATAAGATAGGAAGAGACTTGTGACACTACAGCACTTCGCCAATCTTGTGTTCGTCTTCTCTATGCTTGGTTACAGCCTTCAACCAATGAAGTCTTGACGGAAAATATGAATCTCCTGCAAGGGAAGTTTTGGTCCAACCATGAACCTATGTCCACATTGGGAAGCCCCATGCATGTGCTCAGTTTTATGCTCAGTGCATTCAAGCTCATCCAACTAGTAGAAACAGAGAAGGGGAAAATCTAAACGAGCAAACCTATGTCAGAGGTCTTACATGCTTCTCTGAAGGAACAACCTCTTCTACTCTCAATAAGTTGGGATCCCTCTTCCACCCCAAAAATATATAAGTGTCTATGCACAGTCCTCTTGAAAAATACAAAGGCGAAAGAAGAGAAAGGCTTCCTGCGCAAAGAGGTGAAGCATGCAACTCCACGAGGTATTGACCAGGCTCGCTGGCAGTGGATCAATGTGTGTGTTCCTATGTGACTTCGTCGAGTTACTGTCTAGACCTACAGGCAGTGGAGCAACACCAGAGATGAAAACTTATACTCTGAAAAATTTTCAACTCGCGAGCTAAACTACCCTTCCCGGATTTGAAACAATGTGATCAAGCTGAACTTTTGATTGTGTTTGACTAAGTTAGCAAAAGACAAACCATGTATGTCCATGGGGTAAGTGGGGAAGCCGAAGTAACCCACACAACAATACAATACTCCCCAAGGGACCAAGGCCATACTATCAATGAACAAACACAGAGAAGTTGGAGTTCTACCAGTCTGTCGCCAAGTGTTGTAGCGGCTACAACCACCCTCCAAAATTTTGGCATGTACCCAATTTTGGAGCCTCCCTTAAGAGTTTCGCTTGATGACTACACACACTCAGGTTCACCACGTGAGACCGTGTGAGTCTTTGCATCCACCTTACTTGTTCATTTCATCCAATTTTTTGCATGTTGGTATCCAAATCATGCTTGCGACCATGTTTTGGTCATGCTCAAGGTCTTCGCTTCGTGTGACCATGTTGTGTTCGCTATGAAAGAATCTATCGCACTCACACACAGAGTCACACTCACTATCGCATAGGCATCATCACGGTCAATCAATGATCAATCACAAGTGTGAGCATTTGTATCTCGATGGTTTGGGTCATCTCGTCGTCGAGTCATGTTGGTGTGTGTTTGCAAGATCACATGTGCATATTTCACTCATTCACACACTTAGTCATTTTGTTGAAGTTTCGATGACTGGACTCCCCTCTGACAGTCGAACCATCACCCCACCATCGACTCGATCAACTTTCACCTAGAACAGCGCAGAAGCACCAAGCAAGGCATTCCAAGTTGCGCTACTCGCAAGCATATCAATCAACCTTCAACCTGGTCGATTGGAGGATTTGACCCGGCAGCCACCCTGGGACTCATTCCCTTCAAAATTTGCATAGAGGCTGTAGACCTTGCCCACTCTGCTGGCTAGGAAAATTACGCAAATAGGCCACATGCAGTGCCCATCCTTATCTCCCTCAGAAAATTGCGCATTTTTTCCAGACGCTCCTCCCAACAGTCAACCGATTACTCATCCTTCGCCAACAGATCCCAGCAGTTGACTACCTATTCACTTTGGGAATGGTGTAGTTTTTGTTGCCAGTGACCTAGTAGTGAACTCTCAATTCCCTCTGAGAATTACACAGTTTTGGCTCCCAAGCTCCCAGCTAATTCCTCAAAAAAACTGTGTAATTCCTGCTTGCTAATCCTCCATGCAGCCCGACCTATTCCTCCAAAAAATTACGCAAATTTTGACTTCCATCCCCTATTGCCCGCTCGTTCCAAAAAATGTGCAGAGTCTGTCTGCCTTACCTTCCTGTAGCCCAGACTGTCCTTCCCAAAATTTACACAGTTTCTCCTTCCAGCTGAGCCAAACCTCGCAGACAGTCATTATTGACTCGGATTGCCCATCTTCATCACATAGTGACTCTTGCGTAGTTTTCATCACTAGTGCTTGGAGCCATCATCCCACCTCGCAACCTTGCTCCCTCTCTGAGTCACTTGCATCCAAAATGATCATGTGTCATGATAGACTAGGAGTTTTTTTTGGATTTGATGTCGTCCTGTCATGAGTCACTTTAGATATAGGTACACCAACAAACATGGCATAGTGACGAATGGGATGAACGAAGGGAGAACATGTAGAGCGAAAGGTTGACTAATGGACGAATGAATGATGCATGCGAAGAGATGTGCTTGCAAACGGATGATCATGCAAAGATGTGTTCGTGGATGGATGGACGAGCAAACATGCAAGATGTGCTCATGGACAGACGAACGGACGTACATGCACCTTTCATGAACATATGAGCCTGTCAAGCCTTCCAAGATACAAGCAAGGATAAATTCGCCAAAGAAACATCAAGCAAACCAACGACCATCAAAGACTCCACGCACTTTGCCATGTGGAGGTGAAGCTCTGATACACCATGAAGACATCCATCACCCAACAGTACTACAGCTTGATATGTACTTCAGCAGCAGAACGAATGTACCAGCACTGTCATGTTGAGTCATGTCATGAGTCATGTGGTCCACATCTCCACTGTGGGCCATGTTGTCAAATCAATGTAATGTAATGTGGAAGTCCAAGAGACCCACTTGTTGTACAAAGAGTCATGTAAAGTCGAAAAGTCATGAAAGTCAAATAGTCATGAGGGTAGTCAAACAACCAAAAGGGTTAGTTTCACCCTTGTCTATAAATACCCCCTCATTTGCTCATGCAAAGGACTTTTCACCTCAGCTCCTCCCACATAGCCAAGAGAGTCTGTAATCTTTCCTTTGAGGAGTAAGTAGTGGCTCCAATGCCCCTCACACGGGGTTAGTGATGTATGGTGCAACGATGTGTCTTGGAAATTTTTCTTAATTCAGAAGCCTACTAACATGCCAGCATGTTTTCACACATGTATTGTAACTGTTGTAAGACTAATCTTTAACACTTGTGTTGCATGTTGCTTTAACCTGTGTTCTACCTTTGAACTATTTCACTTGTTGTAATACATAATATATTAATGGAAATGTGTTGTATATTTTGTTAACTTTGTCTCGCCCGTGTAGACTACTCTCCCAGACATCAAGCAGGCCTTCCACATAAAAGTTGTTGTAACAACTGTTGCACTCATGCAGACTCATCCACTGAGTGTTGTACATGTTATCTTACCTTGTGTGTTGTGACTATCGCATCTTTGTGGACTACTCTGTGGGAAGTTGTGCATGTCCTATTGTGTTGTGTGTTCCTAGTAGAGTTAGGACTTCTCCCAACCAACTTGGGGCTCACTCTCACCCTCTCTCCCTCTATAGTGAAAGAAACATTGATACAAGTAACACTTACACTCACCAGGCACACGAACCTCACTTCTCGAAGACAAAGCAAACCACTCTCCTATGCTAACAAGCAAGAGTTGAGGCAGATATTTAATATAATGGAAACCATGCCATCATACTGGATGGGACTCACACACCAAACAGTGTGAGTTCTAGTTGGGACTTCATACCAGGGTGATCTCCTGAATGTTGGCGGGTCTAGCACCATTAACAGGACAATACCCTATTGTCTAAACATCCCTCAACCCCAAGAGACATTCTTACACATCATTTTGTCACATTAGGCAAATGACCGTTAGTTTGGATCTTTTGCTATCCATCAGAGTGTTCCAAAGCATCCCCCTACAAGGCTAGAACCCAAACATTCCTAAAGAGAATTAAATTCTTGGATATCAAGGCTCAAAAACTTATTTTTGGCTTCCTACACAGTTCCCTAGTCCATTCATTTGAATACGCAGAAGATTCCATTAGAAATTGTGCAAAAGTGAGCTCTGTCTTACACTATGGCTTACGCACATGACTTAACGCAAGTAAAAAATAAAAAGTAAATTATAGAAGATTTGTTAGTCGAATATCTCCCAACTAACAACTTTGAATGGATGCCTACTCAAGCTTGATCCCTCCCATTATGGAGCTAATTTCTTCTCTTTGTGGATCCCCTATCCCACCATTTGTGGATCTTATCCCTTAAGAAGAGGATCCAAAACCTCCTCTTGGATTATACATCAAACACAATCCAGAGGATTGGGGAAGACCATCGAAGGTAGGATTATGCTACAGAAATAGGGCTAGGAGGCTTTTCATCAAAGGATAAGGTTGGAGATTGTGATAAGAGGCTCGGAACATCAAGACTTTGAGGTTGTAAGTTTGTTCTCCATTTTATTTAATATAAAAAGCAACTGTTCTTTCCTAATTATGTCTTTACCGATATCATTTATGAGATTTCTTGATCACTCACATAGGTTATGATTGGTTATTGATTCAATTTATGATATACGTTGAGTTAAGTAGTTCATTTATCTTTTATTCTATATACTAGATGCTTTGATCTTTTGTGTGTTTCTCTCTATGCAAATCTCCTTCGAGACATCATGGAGAAGTTGTGGAAAGCGCTATAATGGTCTCTAAAGCATCAAGGGGAAGCTAATTGTCAAAGTGTTAGGGTCCAACCCTAATGCAGGAGCATCCAGCACCCTTAGTCAAAGGGAGGAATCCAAAGCGGAGCGAAGAGGAAGACATGGACTAGGGGAGTAAAATAGGGAAAAATCTATTTTAAAAAAAGATTTAAAGATGGAATGGATAAAGCCTTGAGGAGACTTATCAATGTAATCTACCATGTGTTATATGCATGTATGCATATAAGAGCTTTAGGGCTTTTACTAGAGGATTGATCAGATCCTTCCATGATCCGATCCACTGAAGAAGTATCAGCGGGTAGAATAATGGTGGAAATAAGAATTTGGGGGTTAACCAAAATCTCCTTCCCTAAACAAATCAATCTTGATGCCTATGGGTTGTGGCCCACAATGCCTATCGGAAGCGTACTTGAGGCTTTTAAGCCTTAAAACCATGGACTTATACTCCATCGGAGCCCACAAATCTATTAATATTTGTTTTAAAAACCCCAGGTCTTCAAACTATTAGAATACATTGAAACAACGGAAAATACACAGCTGAACTGTATGAGTTGAACTTCAAATTCCTTAAACCCACATTCATAACTATCGGCGGGTCCGCTCCTTCACGCCATTCCGCAGTGCCACTCCAACCTCCGATCTCTGATCCTTCCGATGGCCCGATCGTCGATTGGTCTATCGACGACATTGCCATATCGCTCATCAGCCATTAGTGTTTCCATTGTACCTCCCCCATCTCCTGAACTCCCCGATTTGCGATCAGCAACTAGATCGCGACTGTCAATCTTGAAGCTAATCTGTCGGTTGCCACTTAATCGGCTATTGCAATCACAATGTTCCAACTTCCTATAACTCATAAATAGTTCTGCCAATGCGATAAAGGTTCTGTTGTTGATGCAATAAAGGATCTTGACCATTGATCCATAAGATCAAACAGCTCCTGTGTATTCTTGTTTGTATCCTTTCTAACTAATCTCGCTTGCCTTTGAACGGTTTTTGTGTTAAACACAATTCCTCTGCCACACCTGCATTCACATCACGACTCCCATATAACATTGATTCAGTAATCTTTTGATTGCCATCGATCCTTACAGTGGTCGATGTTCGATCACATGCATGCAATCAGGATTTAAACCATTCACGCATATATACAACATAACACGAAATGACATCATTACACAGATAACGAAACTCACACAACACACAACTATTTATTATAATATATGCAACACGATTACAGCTAAGGCATTTCAGCCTTCGAACAGAGTCTCCTCTCGACTACATTTTTAACACTAAGGTTTTCAAATCAAGTCTATTGCTCTGTCTCCCCTTTCTGAACATGCAGTTTCAACACACAAATATATATATATATATATATATATTATATATATATATATATATATATATAAGGAACATTGGATTATTGGATCGAATCACGGAAGGATCCGATCAATCCTCTAACAAAAGCCCTTAAAGCTCTTTGCATGCTTACATATGTGGCAGTATTCGATTTTATAAAGTCTTTGAGACTTATCCATTCCATCTTTAAATCTATTTTAAAACGGATTTTTCCCTGTTTTGCTACCCTAGTCCATGTCTTCCTCTTTGCTCTGCTTTGGATTCCTCCCTTTGACTAAGGGTGTTGGATGCTCTTGCATCAAATCCTAACCCCTTTATTTATGTAATAAACCCAATAGGGTCGAGTCATAGTCATAGTTATTTAAGGAGTCAATAAAGCCCGTATTAATAATTGTAAGTGGTTGACCCGCTTTTAAGAAAGGGACCACAGTTAGTTGCAACGGGCCATAATTAATAAGTAAAGTGGTTAACCCTTGTTATGCAAAGGACCACTAGTCGTTAGGTTGTTGAAGGTCATTTAGCTATAAATAGTCGTAGTTAGAAGGGAAAGATGATTGAGTCTTATTTTGTAATCGAGCTCTGCTCTGCTGGAGGTTTCCACCTCGAAGAGGCAAGTGAACATTTCTTTTATCTCTGAATAATAAAATACTTTCTATTTTTCTCTTTTTATTCTGTGTTTTGGGTTGTATTTCTTCGCATATTTGGTATTCTAGAATTTTTCGCAGGTCAATAGCATTTCGATAAGGCAGTAGGTGATCTCTCTCATATTGTTTGTTTCAATCAATCGTAAGCTAAGGAAAGGTAATAGTTCTTTTCTTGTTTGTTGCTAGATTTATTTGAGGTCTAAGGAGATCTATCTTATCCGCAAGAGGGATTAATCCACTTAACAAATTGGAGACCATACTATGGATCGTCTCACTCTCCATAATTCTCTTTGTTTTGACATTTGATCCTTTTGTCATAGCCCTCTTTGAGTGTTTGGAAATTTTTGAAAGTGTGGATTTTATGATTTGTTTGACTTGTTTTTATTTTTTCTAAAATATTATTGTTGTGCGCACTTTATCTTTAGACACAAAATATATTTTTGTGCACTTAAACCTTAGCAACAATGTGTATGCACACTAGATTGATCTATTGCCTGCGCGCATTCTTGGAATTTTTGAAAATTCGAGTTTTCTCTTCACCAAATCCAGAAATTTTTGTTTTTCCTGCTTAATTACACTTATTTACACCTTCAGTAAGTCTCTATCAATTTTATTGGGTGTTTTGAATTTTCTTTTTGAGAAATTCTTAATTTGATTTCCTTTGGTCATTACTCAGAGGTTTGTCTCAGTTTCTTAATAATTTTTTGCATGCTTTTTCTTTCATTTTTGTCTGAGTGTTAATCATCTTTGAGTATCATCACTTTTGATCTTTGGAATTTTCATCGAATTTCCTTTACTTACACTCGATTGGTTTTTTATCTACATTGGTGAAGGAAAATAGTTGTGTTGTTCTTTCGCTGATTTGGAACCATCTTGTGTTTGCTTTGAATAATTCTCTTGCATACATTACATTTGCATAGTTAGAATTCTCATTTTCTTTGTGCATATATTACAATTGCATAGTTTTCAAGAAAATTGTGCATAGATTACATTGCATGGTTTGGCACTTAGGGCTTTGAATGCATTGGAAAATTAGAATTGGTGCATTTTAGAGCTAATATTTTAAAGAAGAACCTCTCTCCATACTTTAGCTAGAATTCATCGAAATGAAAAGATCACAATATTATGTTCAATTGCATTAAATTTTTTATTCAAGTCATAACACCATCAGTTTCACATCCATTTACCCTTTGATTAAGTGACAACTTTTAAAAAAATAGTGGTAATAAAATAGATTTAGAATTTATATTACCTTAGGGCTACTTTTCCACCTACATTAGATCAAGTTGTAAGGCTTTGGAATAAGGAAGTGAGTTAACTTTCCAAAGATGCAAACAAACATTAGAATCTTGATATAGGGATTAAATCCATTTACTGCAGTTTAGCACTGGGAAAATCCGCTTACAAAGGAGTTAAGCACGAGATCATGTCAGACCCAGTGGAGTGATCAACCCCACTTCATTAGTTATTGTAAAGTGATTTACACGTATTAAAAACGATGTCGAAAGGTACTTGGGAGTCACTTTGAAGTAAACCTCAAATTAACCATGTTGAGGAAATTTCAAGGCAATTTAGCTTTGTTACTTTGCCCTTGTGTGTAGGTCTAATCTACGACTATCCCCCCCTAGTTAAATTGTTTTTAAGTGGTAACCTTAGAGACCATAATCTTAGGGATATTACCTGAGGTGACAGCAGAGGGGAAGTTTCTGTTGTACCTGGAACAGACATTGGCTAGACTCACTTAGACCTTTTTGGAGGGTATTCTTCACTCGAGATGGAATAAGTGAAGTTATTTGCACCAAATCGTGTACATTACATAGGTTGTCGAAATAACTGATTCCACCAGCTATGTCTTTATTTACTTTTCACATTGATCTCTATGATGTTGGATTTCATCACCAACTAGTGATTTCACTATGAAAAGTTTGTTTTCATGGTTTGACTCCATAGATTTACTAGCACATGTTATTTGTTCATTTTTTTACTTTTTACAGACCTTAGGTGTGGATTGTGATTTTCAATTGTTAATATTGGTAATAAATTTATCTAAGTTGAATCTAATGGCAACAATGTCGGAAGTTACTGATAAAGAAATCCATTTTAATGGGAATCCTAATTCTTTTCCTAACTTTGCAAATGTCGGTCCTCTTTATATGGCTACGTTGTCACTTCCCAGATTCACGATAGTTTTATTGGTGTGGTTGTTTTAAACTTATTTAATCTCAAATACCAAAATTATTCCACCTCAACTGAGTTTTTCACCCAACTGAGTTCAACATCCCAACGTCACCGACCTCATGTTGACCCTTTACCTTCTTCACCCAACATGTCCTCCTCTCTTTCTTCTTCTTCGCTTGGTAAAATCCTTTATGCTAGTAACTAGGTTACTAAGAAGAAGAAGAAAGGGAAGAAAAAGAAGCAAGATAAGAAAGAAGTCAACCAACTAACCATGATTGCATGTATTGGTAATGTTGAGCAAACTTCTAATATGTATCGCAAGCCCAAACACCCTTGAAAGATTTGTAATGGTGACCACCTCCTTATTGATTTTCTTGGTATTCCTAAGGTCTTGGAAGTATGGTCAAAAAATTCTTATCAACTTACTATTGATCCATCAACTAGTGATTGTAAGGTTCCTGAGAAGAAGGGTAAATTTAGGTTTCCTTGTCGGTTATGCAAAAGGATTCATCATAGTCACATTTTCCCTCATATGAGTGAAGCCTCAAAATTGTTGGAAAAACTTACTATTCCACAGCAACAACTTCCAATTGGTTACCATAAACTTTCTCCCAAACTACCACCAGTTGACAAAGTGATTGATCTAATTCCAAGTCCTATCAATCTCACTCTTCCATTAGAGAGTGAAACAAATATCACTCAGGTTGATGAGCCATTGGTTGATCAAGTGGTCAACTCGATACCATCTTTAGTTGATCCCACTCTCCCTTTAGAGAGTGAAAAGAATATTGCTTAGGTTCTTCTTACTACTTCAGATGCTTCTACACATGGGGGCATTTCACCTATTTCCATTGACCCCCCTCCAAGTAATGAGGATATTTCCTTTGATTGGAGTAGACTAACAGGACCTCGTCTTCCTTCTTCCATACCTTTCCAAATCATTGTGAAAGTGTATGGTAATAATGTGTGGTGCACCAATGTAGATGAAGGTGATTTTTTCAGTGTTTTATCCTCATCCACTTAGCAAGCTTTGGGTTTCCCGCAACTTGTGCCAAAATCATCAACAAAACTTTAGGGATCCTTCCTAAGTTACCTATTACTCTAGAAGGAAAGGTTGTCTATATTGATCTTATGGTAATCCAAGGACCCTTGGATTTCAATTTTCTCCTTGGTGAGACTATGTCTATGCCATGAAAGTTGTCTTGTCCACACTCTTTCGAGTGATGTCTTTCCCTCACAATGGAAACATTGTGACGATTGACCAACTTTCGTTTGTTGGTCTTGATTTGACTACCTATGATCCGATATCCCTTAATGTTCCTTATATGCAAGTGGTATCCACCCCACCACAGATTAATTATGTGGAAACCAGTCTCAAGTTTTCAGTTACTGACGTAAGCAAGCCTCTCACTATTTGCTCGACTTCTTATGACCTAGATCTGGTAATTGAAATAAGGAACCTTATGGGGGAATTTGAAATGGATTTTCTTACGCCTTTTGATTCTCTTCATATGTCTTCTTTCCAAAGATTTATTCTTCCTTCTGATGAAGATCTCTTGGAAGCAATGGTCGGAAAGCATCCCTTGACATGTGTTTCTTCCACTTGGAAGCCATGATCCAGGTTCCTATGATGATAGTTATTTTACTGTGTCAACCTCGTTAAAAAATGAAACAAGTGCATGTGATTATGGTTCTTTACTGTGTCAACCTCATTAAAAAATGAACAACTCCTATGAAGATAGTTCTTTTATTGTGTCAACCTCGTCCAAAAATGAAACAACTCCCATGAGGATGGTTCTTTTACTTTGTCAACCACGTTAAAAATGAAACAAATCCTCCTCTAATTAAGTCGAGTCTTTCACCTGATATCGTAAATGAACCTTCATTTCATCCGCCTATTAGTAACCAGCAGTCCACTTAGGCAGATCAAATGAAGCTTGGGGGGCATATAATTCTCCAGGTTATGCTTAGGGGGCATTAAAATTTATCTCAAGCATAGTTTTTCTCTGTTTCAAGCTTGTGTAAAAATTAAACCACTCTCAAGCACAATTTTCCTATGTTTCAAGCTTGTATAAAAATGAAACCTATCTCGAGTCTATTTCGGTTATTATTTTCAAGACTCCTTAAACTCATGAAAATTCCAAGCTTCTTTTGCTAATGTTTCGTGCTCCTACAATGCACATGAAAATGCTGAGTTCTTTCCATATTTTCCTACTCATTAATTAAATTGAAATTCGGTGATATGAGTACACTTTTATCACTTTTTCGGACTCATTAAAACTTATGAAAAAAGAAAAACACTAGAGTTCTCTTTAAGCCCTTTTCAGACTCCCTAAACATGAAAATATCATCGAGCATTTGAATATTCGAACTCGTAAAAGTAAATGAACAGTGGTCTATTCAGTATAATTTTAACCCTTTTACGGATTGAACTAGATTATTTATGAAAAAGGTATAAATTGACCAATCATGGTCAATAGAGTTCTCTCCTGCATTATTTTACCCTTTTTTGGGCTTGAGAGACTAAATTTACGAAAAAGGACATTTCAGAGTCTACTTATGTTTTTCTCCTTACTCCCTAAAAATGAAAAACATCGAGCTTTACTTTCTTCGGGCTCGTTAAAATTTTAAGTTGAAAGAATCAAACGATTTTTCTTTTCATGTCTTTTCAAACTCTTTAAACATGAAAATGACATCAATTTAACCCTTCATTGGACTCGTAAAACTTAAACAATGTAGGACTCGTTAATCATAACGAGACCGAACCACTCCTTCCTAGGGTTTGTTAAAAATACTTCGAAGGACTCATATAAAGGATGAGCTTACATGACAATCATATGTTATCCTCCTCTAGATTTCCAAAAATAAAGAGGTATTTTCCAATAATGGTGGGGGAAAGGTGGGAAAGAACCTTTATTTTTGCATTATAAAAAACAATATGTCTCTCTTGAACATGACACTCCGTCACTTTTTGTGTTTGAGTTGGGAAATCTATTTTCCTATCAGCTGACCATACCTCATTGAAAGTCTTCTGTTGGTTTTTGGGTATTATTTTGCGTCAAAAGATGCCGAGCTAGAATGTCGTGTCATTGATATGTTCAAGAGAAGTCCAACCTCAGTCAAATTACTTTGCCATTTATAACCTTCAATTGTGGCAATCATCCTTGATTCAGTCATGGATTACTCCAAACTGTTGTTCTTCAAAACTTGACATGAGTTTTGTGTTGTAGGCCCTCCTGCGACAAGTCACTTCCTATCGACATTAGCTCATTATCTATGAAGTTGATCTAGAAACTGTTAGTACCTTGAGGCCTACATGCCTTAATGGCGGGTTTCTCGCCTTCAACGACAAGTTCTCATCATTGACCTTCGTTCAAATGATTCTATGAGTGTTCGACATTAGCACATCTATTGACACTTCATAGATTGTACTGGAAGGCCCTTAAGAGTCATTGTCATTATTGGTGGTTTCTCTCACACTTGTTAAATATTCACATCATTGACCAATAATTAAGTGGTTTCTACCATGTTCAACTACGAGACATTCACTCATATGGCTAGATTCGTACTACAGATCGAGAGATGGAGATCAAGACCCTGGATCTAGTTTCATACATCCATGCTCCATGGAGTTATTAAATATTCATGATTGTAAACATAGATCCATTGATGGTTGCGTCCATACTATGTCTTCTGCTGACATGGATCTTTAGATGTATTTCTGTATTGGTTCTTTGAGACATTTATGCTCTAATTATGGGAATGCCTACCTCAGCGATGATTATATATTTCATTGTAACATTTTATTGATTGTTTTAGGTCTCCGACTGCAGTCTCTAACCCAAACCTTGGCATGATAAAGTGCTTCAGTCATCAAACATCCTCTCTGACTTTGCAATTTATGGGGGAATCTTCTACATGTCATTTTGTCACATTATGCAAATGACGGTCAGTTTGGATCCTTTGTTATCCAACAAAGTGTTCCAAATCATCCCCCTGTAAGGCTAGAACCCAAACAATCCCAAAGAGAATGAAATTCCTAGATATCAAGGCTCAAAAACCTATTTTTGCTTCCTGCGCAGTTCCCTAGTCCATTCATGCACACAGTAGAAGAGTCCATTATAAACTGATCAAAAGTGTTCTTTGTCTTACACTATGGCCTACACACATGAATTAACACAAGTAAAAAATAAAATAAAAATCTAGAAGATTTGTTAGTCGAATACTTCCCAATTAACAGCTTCGAGTGGATGCCTACTCAAGCTTGATCCCTCCCATCATGGAGCTACTTCCCCCTATTTGTGGATCCCCTATCCCACCATTTGTGGATCTCATCCCTTAAGAAGAGGATCCCACACCTCCTCGTCTTGGCCTATAAATCAAACGCAGGCCAAAGGATTGGGGAGGACCATTGAAGGTAGGCTTATGCTGCAGAAATAGGTCTAGGAGGATTTTCATCCAAGGAGAAGGTTGGATATTGTGAGAAGAGGCTTGTAACATTAAGGCTTTAAGGTTGTAAGTTTGTTTTCCATTTTATTTAATATAAAAAGAAATAGTTCTTTCCTAATTATGTATTTTCTGATATCATTTGTGGGATTCCTTGATCGCTCACCTAGGTTATGATTGGTTATTGATTCAATTTATGATATATGTTGAGTTAAGAAGTTCATTTATCTTTCATTCCATATACTAGATGATTTGATCCTTTGTGCATTTTTGTCTATGCAAATCTCCTCCGAGACATCATGGAGAAGTTGTGGAAAATGATGGAATGGTCTCTAAAGCATCAAGGGGAAGTTAAATATTGAAGGCACTGAAAGGGACTTCAATAGGCATTTTGATAAAATGGTAAGTGATCTCTCTCATATTGTTTGTTTCAATCAATTGTAATCTAAGGAAAGGCTGCAGTTTTTTCTTGTTTGTTACTAGATTTCTTTGTGGTCTAGGAAGATCTGTCTTGTCCACAAGAGGGATTAGTCTGGCTAATAGCCCTCCATCTCATTACCTCACCTTGGGAGCTCAAACAGGGGGGAAGATTCAACTTAGTGTTCTCAATCAGTGATGCCCTTTATTACGAGGGGTCACATCCATCAATCCAAACTACTCTTTGAAGACCAAGAACTTCCCTTTCAGCAAAGCCTTGGTGAGAATATCTGCAATCTCCTCATCTCTCGATATATGATGGGGTATAACGACTCCTCTCTACACCATGTCTCGAATGAAATGATATTGAATCTTTATGTTCTTAGACTTGTCATGAAATACATGATACTCTACTAAACGAATCCCACTCCTTTTTTCACAATATATCATTGTATTATCTAGGACCTACTCAAATAGATCTCCAAAGAGATTCCTCAACCAAATTGCTTCACAGCTAGCCATGCTAGCAACAATGTACTCTGCCTCAACGGTACTTAGTGTTATGGACTTCTACTTTCTGCTCATACAAGATATCATGGAAAATCCAAGGCTAAAACAACATTTAGATGTACTCTTCTTATCGACAACATTTCATGCCCAATCAACATTGGCATATCCATGAAGTCGAACATCTCTGGTAGAATATCACAGAACAAGGGTGATCATCCCATACAAATATCTCAAAATGTGTTTGGCAACAATCCAATGTGCATGGAGAGGCTCGATCATGAATTGACTCAATGTGTTCACTACATAGCATATGTCCGGATGGGTGTTCATTAAGAACATTAGAGCCACAATCAAATGTCTATACTTGGATGGATTTGCCAAATTCGGTCCTACAACTTCTCCACATAACTTCTTAAAATTCATTTCCATCGGTGTGGGCAGGGACTTGCATTTTTTCATTCCAAATCTCTCCAATAGTTTCATGACATGAAAACCCATAGTATTGACCCATGGTTTTCATGTGGAATATAGATTATTTAAAGGAGGGGATTAAACTAGTATAGATCCATTTTAACCCCAGATCTACCAAGCACTGAGAGGGATCAAATCTCTTTGCATTTCAAGACATTTACATATCAAGAGATTTGATCTGATGGAACTTAACTCCAAGAATCTATGTGGAAGTGTTGTTGGGACTAAATTGGAAAACCCTTTTGAGTATCAACAACTTGTGAGGGCCTTGATGTTCTTGGTAAACTCTCGTCCAGACATATGCTTCATTGTGAATATATTGAGTTAATTTATGGTTGAGCCTCATCACATACATTGGTTTTATACTAAGAATATCTTGAGATATATTTGTGGCACAATCAATTATGGACTGAGATACACTGCCAGGAATTTGAGGCTACATGGATATACTGATGATGTTTGCACTGTCACTATAGTGGATTGAAAGAGCACGTCAGGATGTTTCTTCTCATTGGGGTCTGCTTTGATTTCTTGGATGAGTAAGAAGAAAAAATCAGTTGCTCTAAGCATCGTCGAGGCTAAATACATTGCAACTAGTATGATATGTTGTGAATCTGTTTGGTTGGGGAAGTTATTCAATGATTTATTTGAGCACGTGTTGGATACCGTCATGATCTATTACGACAAACCAAAGTGGGATTCACCTTTAGAGAATCTTGTGTTCTATGATCGCTCCAAGCACATTGATATCAGGTACCACTTTATCTGAGATATGGTACAATAGGGTGCAATAAGGCTCCAACACATTGGGATTGATGAACAAGTTGCATAGATCCTCACAAAGCCCTTGGGGAAGGTCAAATTCTTAGCCTTTCGAGAAAGACTTGGAGTCATGGAAGGACCCTCCCATCATCATCATCATCATCATGTCAGCCACATCATCATGTAGGCTCAAGGAGACCAATGGATGTGTCACTTCACTCTCAACTAATTTTATAAATACAAGTGACCTCTCACTTCATTTGGAATTAGCGTCACTCACACATTCTTCTCTCTCCTTCTCTCATTAGTTGGTACAACTATTGGACACTCCTTTTTCTCTAACACGTGTGGAAAGGAGGACGAATTTCAGAAAGAATTACAAGGCCAAAAATTTCAGATTTTCCTGCAATTTGACCAGTGTTGACTTTGACTTTCTAGGCAGATTTTGACTTCGATCTTTTGGGAGGATCTCTATCTCAACAAGATGCATTTTTTGGCACAAAAATCAAGGCTTTTATTTGACTTTGATTGTTTTGACTTCATACCTAAAACTAGGGTTTCTACAATAGATTTGACTTTGAATTTGATCAAGATTAAGGAGGGATTTTGGGATTGTTTTCAAGGCATCTTGATCAGCTGATCTAGGTGGATATTGGTGGCCACAAATGACATTTATTGGGCAAAAAATGGTGAATACAAGTTTTCAACTCAATATTTTTTGTTAGCAGTTGTATTCCTCGGATAGATCTTTCTAACGAGGTATCATGTGCGTCAAACAAAGATCATATGTCAAAGTTATGACCCCGAGAAGTTGATGTACCAGCTTAGCTTAATAGGGCCCATAGTTTGGTGTTTCGTCTCGTAGGGTTAGATTTTTGGATGTTTAGGGTTTTCCATTATTTCTCAATAATAAATAGGCCTTCAAGCCTCATTTTAACACAGTTCAAAGGCATGTAGCCGCCATATCTCTTCTCAGAGATAAGCTACCATCGCCCGAGCGAGTTTATTTCCATTTTGTATGTAAACATATTTCAATTCTTTGATATTAATGAAATGAAGTTTTAATTCTGCTGCATCTCTATGTGTATGGTTATATCTGTAATTTGTTGTGTTCTTGTTTAAATCTAGATTAGTGGTATCAGAGCAGTCTGCTCTTTCTCAATCCTTGTTTGCATGTCCCCAACAAGGTCGAGGTATAAGGATTTAGGCCTCGATATAGTTGAACCTTTGCAAGATCAGCCTCGCAAACCCCGATGACCACCCATGGGGAGAAAAGAAAGATGAGGGATCAGGGGATCCTATCAAAATATTGCTCGAGGAGGCCCTCAAGAAACAAAGGAACCAATGATGGATAACTTTGCCCAAATCCTTCAACGGTTGCCCATCGGTGGAGCATCCACATCCAACAACCACTCTGGAGTCGCCACTCCTTTTAAGGTACAAGTAAACTTTGACATTCCCATATTTTAGGGGCAAATAGATGCAGATGTCATAGATAAATGGTTAAATCTGCTAGAAGGATGTTTTTATGTTCATGATTTTTCTAGCCGGAAAAAGATTACTTTTTCTCTTCTCAAAGTTTCCCCCCACATCAAGGATTGGTGGGAAACCTACTATGAGCAGAAGGATGAAAGTATGCCCTCATTGTTTTCAGTCGCACCCACTTGGAATTAGTTCTGAGATGCCATCAAGGATCAATACTACCCAATCGGGAGGTATGAGGATAAATACATAAAGTGGACCATGTTGTGGCAGGGAGGGGACCAAGGCATTCCGGATTTTACCAATGTCTTTCATACCCTTCACACGAAGTTGGGTATCAAGGATTCTGAGAAACATTTGGTACTCAAGTACCGCGACTACCTATACAGGTACATCTAGGATGAGATGGAGTTCCTGGACATCTCCACTCTCAACACATCGTACCGATACACTGTCAAGATTGAGCAGAAGCTTAAACAAAAAAAGCGAGACTTTGGATCTATGAATCTAAAGTAAAGGAAAGTCCCCCCCAAACTGCAGAACAAAGGACAAAGCCAAGGCGGGGCAACTCAGGACAACCCGCCAAAGCCCAAGCAAAGAACAACACTGTGAAGCCGAAGAAGGACATAGGAAAGCGGTGTGAGTCCCATAAGAGCTCCACTCATAACACAAGTAAGTGTCGAGCCAAGCAGTCACTGGTGGTCGAGCTAAAGGCTTCTGAATTAGATGCATGTTTTGACTCTAAGTCAAAAACCAACAAGGGGAATGACAAAGGGAATCAGATTATCGATGCGGAACCCAATGCCACCATTTACACCATGAAGATCTAGAAGGAGGAACCTGAAGATCCAGAAGAGGAGGAGCGCCTCTTGCACTCCTAGATGTGGGTAAAGGGTTCCCCTCTACAGTTCATTGTCTACATGACGAGAGCCAAAAGAACCTCATTTCAACAGAGGTCGTGAAGCAATTGGGCTTACCGCCCACAATACACCCACAACCATACACCATCGGGTGGCTTCACCAAGGATGGGATCTCCGCGTTAGCCAGCATTGTTGCCTTCCATACAACATCAAGCTCTTCACGGATGAGGTATTATGTGATGTTGCTCCTCTTGATGTCTATGATGTATTATTAGGCCAACCATACTAGTGAAAGTGACATGTTGTGCATGATTCAAGGCCTCATGTTGTTATTGTTACCTTGGGAAATAAGCTATATAGGATACTAGAGGTAGCACTGCCTACCGCCGTCTCTTTGGCTACTACAAAACAATGCAGTAAGCTCATTTCAAAAACTAGGGAATTTGTTTTCCTGATGATACACCCTCAGGGAAAGAATAATAAGATGGCCATGACCTCCAGATAGGGCCCCTCCACATGAAAACAACAGATGGACAAGGTCGTGGAGGAGTACGAGAACATATTCACCTCCCCCATCGAGGTGCCTCTACACTATCAGGTCAAACACTCCATCAATATGACCCCAGGTGCAATGTTGCCCAATGAACCAAGTTATCAGCGCTCTGTTAGAGAAAGAAGAAATCAAGAGGAAGATTCAGGAGTTGTTGTAGAAAGGTCACATCCGGCCGATTTCATCACCCTATGGGAGCCCGATCATGTTGGTATAGAAGAAGGATGGGACTTGGAGACTCTGTATTGACTATAGGGAACTAAACAAGATCATTATCTAGAATAGGTATTGTTGTGCTATACAACAACCCCCCATTTCATAAAATTTTACTTTATAAAACTATAATATGAAATGGGTCCCTTTTAGATTAAATTGGTATTAACTTATCATTCCTCTAAAGGTCCGGAAACAAACGAAACATTATAAAACCCTTTGAGTTAATAAATAATCGGTCTTATAATAAAAATGAATAATTCTTTATTTTTGTGATAAAGTGATCACAAGATCGCATATCGCAATAACAAAGGATGCATAACAAAGACCCATTGGTTCTCCCCGATGTGACAAGCGCGAATAACCATCGGCTATCAGGAAAATAAACAATCACAAAAAAAGGCCCCTCTCCTTGCTCCGATGTGATATCACCATCGGCAATCGGGGAATGTGATATGAATACAACGAAACGTCTTCTCCTTAAAGCTCCCGATGCGAGTTAAGCGATATCGCTATCGACGATTGGGGATTCCACAATAACTTAAATAAAACTGCTCAAGGTTTCCTCCGATCGCCGATTGCGATAAAGCCAAGCGCGACTTTCAAAAAGGATTGATATGGCTTCGGCATATTGTATTAATTATTATTAAAAGCCTTTCTCTTCCTGATAGTGATTCACTTGTGCCCAACCGCCAAAAAATCAAATCCATGTTTAAATAGACTATTCGGCAAATAAAGGATATGATGAGCATTTAAATGATTGATAGGTTTAAACAGCCAGTTAATGGATCAGTTATGCCTAAATCCCTTCAGAGATTGTATCCGCGGGAGCCTTATGATAATCTTCCATTATTCATTGATTGGCATAATTCTTCCATACTTGGTTTTCGCCATCTATTCTCCGCATTACGTTCATTTTATCTCTTGTGCAGAGCTTCTCCGCAGTAGCAAATTCAGACCAAATGGGGAAGAAATCTAAGAAATTTGGAACATCTTCAGCTTCGGTGGTAACAGGACAACATGTTGCCGATCCGGGATCAAGAAAAAAAGGATTAATCTTAGATACCACATGTCTTGGTCTCGGTAATACTACTTGGCAGAGAATTTACAACCTGGTTGAAGACAAGGAACCTCAACAAACATCGGTACAAGCTACAACAGGCTCGAGCCAGAAATCTGATGCTACTCTAAAAGATTTGGTTGATTACTACCTGCACAGGATAGCGGCTCGAGAGAAAATTCTTCCGTATACAGATGTGGTGAGATGGGCCGTTGAAGAAATTCCAATTACGAACAGAACATTCTGCACTATTGATGGGAGAGTATTCGGTTCATTTCAGCCCAATGATTTGAGACAAATGTACCATTTGCTCGAACCAGAGAAGAAGTATAATAAAGCATTCTTGGAGAAGTTTACAGATGAAAATTAAACTGATTCAGCGCCTATATGGGAATAGAGACAGAACCCGGCGAAACACAAACATGAGTCTTCGGGTAAGTACTCCATCGGTTCCTTATGTTCTCCTTATTGTTATGCTGGAGCTATGACGTGTCAAATGTGGGGGTTGCATGACTCCTCAAAATTTTCCATAGAGATGGTACCATTGATGGAAGCAGCATGTAATAGTGAAATCATGGATTGGGGGAATATATTATCGGATAAGTTAGCAATAGCTATTCTTGACTTCAGAAATAAATTATGTGTTACTGATAGATTCATCCCTCCATTTTACTTTAGTGCCTACATTTTAGACACCCTCTGTTTTAATTCTGAGTTTCCTGTGCTAGGGTGGAGATGGACTCCACAGGACCCCATGTCCATTCATATCTATCACCAGAAGTTGTGGAAAGCCCATTATAAACACCACCTATATCAAGTCTGCAATGGATTCATGCTACCTATTTACTATGCAATTTTTGATAGACCTGCTCCTAAGATTTCCTCTCAAGCAGAGATTGACTTGACAGCCTTAGGAACCTAGTTTGGAGAAGAAAAATTCACTTATGTAAGAGTTTTCGGCAGTCAAGCCAGGCCTCATATCTTCTCTTGTATATACCAGACAAACTATTAGCTCGAGAGATAGCATATCAGCTTACATCCGCATCAGCTACAAAGACTCTCAGGAATTCAAAGAAGCAAGTCTGGCCTCCTTTTCCTCTAAGGTGTGGCGTCTATACTCAGCATGATTATAAACATGCAGAGAAAGAGGCGGAAAAGATTAATATACTAAATCTCGCCACTCTGCCTAACAGACGCTTTGATCCCAAAAAATTCGTCCATAATGTTATAGACCAGGCCAAACTCACTAAATTTGAACATAAGGAAGATGAGTTTGATGACCTGTTCTCCTTGGCCGAGTCGATATTTCAGGTGCAAGCTATAGCTAAAATGAGATGCCATGACGACGGGTTAGTTGAATTTAACAAACTTAGAGAGCATAGGTTGCAAACTCTGCCTCTAGATTTGTTAGCCACTGCCCTGATGACACAATCAAGCGAGCTTGAACAACAGCTTACCAACGAACCTCCTGCTACATCAGAAATTTTCAAGCAAGTACAAAGAAGAGAGCAGGAGGAACTTTGTAGGTTAGAACAGGAAGAAGCAAAGAGGAAAGAACAAGAGGAAACATAGAGGAAAGACAGAGAAGAATCACAAAAGAAAGAATAGGAGAGAATACTTGAGGAGGAACAGAAAAGGCAGCAGGAGCAGAGCAGCAAGGAGGTGAATGTCGACACTCAGATTGACCCAAGTTTGCTCCAGGAATGGTAGCAATTTGATTCAATTATAAGCAATCTTGAGATCTCAAGAGATGTCGATACATCCAAAGCAGCCAATACACAGGATATAGCATCAAAAGAGGTTCCAAGCGAAGGAACTAGCGGTCTACCCCCGACTACAGAATTAGAAATAATTCCCAAGGATCCTTCAGATCAAATCATTTTGTAGGTCGAGGATATTCCTCCATTGGATGTCTTCTATAGCCCAAAAAACAGGCTGTAATAAAGCGACAGTGGAAAAGGAGAAGGATTGATCAACCTTCCCTGTTCCCTGAACAAACAGTAAAGCCAATGTAGTGTGGAAGGAAGAATTCAACCCCTCCGATGACCTGACAAAGTTGTCCCAATATGTTGGTGCCTATTCGGCAGCCACCATGGATAAGGCATCGGAGTTGAGCAATTTGTTGAAAGAAAATGATCAGGTGATCACTTCACTACAAACACAGCGATCGGAGGCACAGCAGAAAGCAGAACAACTACAACAGCGACTGTCCACACAACAACAGTTAAATAACCAATAGAACAAACAGTTGCATGAAGAGAAACAGAGGGCAAATTCGGGAGTGATTCAGAGGCAGAAAGAATTATCGGAGGCATTAGCAAAATTGAAGGCAATGAATGAACAGATGGTAAAAATAAAAGATGAGAAAATTGCTCAATTATCAGCTCAAGTAGAGAAGTTCAAGAGTCTTCCCAAGCCTGCCGATTTCAGAGCAGAGGCAATATAGATTAATAAGGCACTAATAACACAAATAAGATTGTTGTGTCATAAAATTGCCCAAGTTGAACCTCTGTGCAACATAACAACATCTATAATAGATAAATCAGTTAATTCCAGGCAGGACTTAGAGCAAGCCGATGAACTTTAACAGATTTTCTTACTTGGTAGGACACTAATGAGGGACAGGCAGCGAACTTGCTTAAAATCTTAGAATCCCATAAAGAAATTCTATTCATGGAGTGGCAGTCCCAATTGATGAAAGCAGAGAGAGCGGTTTCTAGATGCAAATTATCTACGAATACTCTCTATTTATCTAACATGATCTCTTAATGTACACCAGGTAAATTATTATCAGTGAAGACATTGGAGTAATCATGTTACCAAGAGCTAGAAAAGAATGGGAGATTGATCACAGGAATTAAAAGTTTAACTTGGGACACCTATTGGTTGTTCCTAGTAAAACCATACAGCCAGAGAGCCGCCCTTAAATGCCTAACCGATGCAATCAGGTGTATCATTCCTGATATACACGATGCCATCTATGCTGCTCAAATCAATTCTCGTCCCAGCCACCCTCAAGAAGTGGAACCAATGCTGGCGATATGCTAACTCAGGTCAAAAGGCAAACAGCCAGAGTGATGAATCATGCTGCCGACTATCAAATTGTTGTGGGAGGGAGATATTCAAGATTCAATTTATACCAATTTAGTAGCATTTTAATTTTGTAGTTTGTTAGTTTAATTTAGTATTTATAGACCCTTTCATGTATTTAGAAAGGGTCGTAAGTTTTTGTATATGACTTAAGCCTGAAGTTGCACTACTGTACTTCAGGCATATTCTTTTATGAAAACTGGACCAATTATTCCAAATTTTGATAACGAAGCTTTTATGTGGATGTGCACTACTGCCTTTATCTAAAAGTATTTCTGAGTCAGAAGAAGGAATTCAAATTGCGATTGATGTTGGGAATGATTTTCAACTCATATGGTAGTATTATCTATGTCTGAATTTATTCTTTTATGTGAATTGTTGTTTGATCATTCTTGCTATTATTGAATATATGCATGTGTTTTAACAGCAGTCTTTATACTTTCCACTACTGGATGTTTACAGTTTGCTATTCTTGTAATCATACATGTATCAGTAATATAAAAAGAGAAGTGTAACAATGTTTTATCAATTACTTCGTTCAAATATTTGAACGAAGCAATTATTATTTAAATGAATGTCTTTGTTTATTGAATAGTGTCATCTATATACCTATTGACGAACACAGATCACCAAACGTTGCACTTAAGAATAGAAGCTTCCCAGGATAAAGTAGTCATTTACGTTTTCACTTATAGATTAAGTCCTCCATTCATTATCACTTATTAGGAAACCAATCATTCATCCACCCCTTTTTATTCATTATTGGGAGACTGGTCCCATTATATCCAGTCGGAGCCACCATCCCAAACAGAAAAGGAGTTGTATTAAGGTCTGGACCGGGTGGTTATCCCCCGATGTTGATGCATCGATTTTTGGGGCATTAACAAGTCTATACCTTCCTTCTGGGAGAAACCACGAGCAACAAAATGAGCCTTATACTTTTCCGTACTTCCATCTACTGCATGCTTTATGTTGTAAAGCCATTTGGAAGTAACAACTGTCTTGTCCTGGGGTCTGGGAACTACTTCGCAAACATCATTCTTCATGATAGACTCATATTCTTCAGTCATAGCATCCTTCCATACTTGATGCTTGACGGCATATGAGAATGATGAAGGCTCATTTTGTATGATCGTGCTCATGATGGTCAGGTATCCATAATACCTATTGGGTTTCTTACTTTCATGAAAGGTTCCTCGGGGTGCAGCATGTCCTTAAGCATCGTCAAGTAACCCCGTAAGCCATGAAGGCCTCTTCTTAGAAGAGGAAGGCTCATGTGGAGGAGGATCAATTAGATCCATGGGTTCTTCTACATCAGGCATTGATTCATCATCCTTTTCTTTCGGTTCCCTGGTGTCAGCTTCTTGAGAGCTCCTCAAAGTCGGAAGATTGTTCAACTTGTTGAGAGCCATATCTTCGTCAAAGGTGACATCATGACTAATTATGACTTCCCTTTGACCGGGTACATAGATTCCATAGCCTTTAGTATTTTCACCATAGCCCACGAAAATTCTCTTCTCTCCAGATGCACCCAATTTATTTCTTTTCTCTTTCGGCACATGAAAATATACAGGGCTTCCAAAAATTCTAAAATGAGAAACATTAGGTTTCTTACCGGTGAACTTTTCTTCAGGAGTCTTGGAACCCAGTGCTTGATGAGGGCATATACGGCAGTGTTTGTAGTTTCAGCCCATAGAAACTTCGGAAGTCTTTGATCATGTAGCATGGCTCGGAGATCTTCCACAATCGTGCGGTTCTTCCTTCCCGCCACACCATTCTGCTCAAGAGTATGTGGTGTAGTAGTCTCCCTCTTAATGCCAGCGTCAGATATGCCTAAGTGAACCAAGTGTAATATATCGGAGGTCTTGCTTTGGCTTGAGGGGAACAGTCCCCTTTTGAGCTTTCCTTCGGCACATCTCGGACATACACCTTCTTTCTCTACTTGGAATTCGGGCATCCCTGTTACCATCTGTCTTACATCAGGTAGAGGTTTGTAATGAAGGTGGGCAAACCTCCGATGCCAAAGTTCGGACTGAAGAGTTGTGTCACAAGACATGACACCTAGCGGACTTCCATCGACTTGATATAACACTAAACCCAAGAGTAAAGGCATATTTAACATTATTTTTCCATATACATACCTTGCCATTGCTGAAGGTTACCTTGTAGCCTTTGTCTTCCATTGCCGAGATGGTCACTAGGTTCTTTTTGAGGTCAGGTGCATTTAATACATCTTGGACTTTCTAGCCTTCTTGAATGGTTGTCCTCTTCCTCGATCCCTAGCTCTCCTCTTACCTTTGCTGTTGAATTTGTCATTCCTTTGATTTGCCATCAGAGGGATTTTGATCATCATCCCGATGTGAGTCCTTTCTATTGTTTTGAATTCTCCATTTTTCCATTTGTTCCAGGCAGCAACAGATGCATTTGATGGAGGCTCAACAATATTGCCTCTCACATGATCCAACACTCCTTGATTCTCAAGGGTTAGATCAGTAGACATCTTCCATCTGTGATAGTTAGCTTCTCACAAAGCTTGTCTTCAGCAGGAAAGAGTGCTGAGGACCCCATAGTTCTTTTAGGATAGCCTTGCCAATCTTCTCTTTGATGATGCTCTTGCTCTTGCTCGGGCTTTGTCTTCACCTCAGCTCTGATACCATGTTAAGTTGTGGTATGTTCTATGCTTGTAATAGTTTACTTCTTTTTCTTATTATTTTCCACAGATTAGCAATCACATATATATAAAGTAAAGTGCAGATAGAACATTAAACGATCGACAGAAAACAAGCCAAGACAAGAGACACAAGATGTGGCGGCTAGCCAGGGACAAACCCCACAATGTGTGGGAAACCCTTTGATCAAATCTTCTTTTATCTTCAATAATTCAGCAGAGATAAATAGTACAATAAATCTGATTCATATCAGCAGTGGCAAACCCTAGATCAGCTGCATCAGCATTCGCGGCTTCATTATCAAACTAGGGCAGACGATATCTCACAAACCGACCGTCGGATTGACTTCATTCCACCACCAGAAGTTGCGGCTTCCATAGGAGGTTCAGATGAGGATATATTCTAGGCCACGCAAGTCAATCTTTACTTTTGCAGTTGCAGCTTCAGTTTTAGCAGTTTCCGGCTTCAAACTAGGGCAGTCAATATCTTGCAAACTGTTCGTCGGATTGACTTCATTCCACCACCAAAAGTTGTGGCTTTGAGAGGAGGTTCAGATGAACCTACAACGTAGTTCAAAAGAGGAGATCTTCTAGGCCACGAATGTCAATCTTTGGATCTGCAGTTGCAGCTTCAGGTTCAACAGCTTCTGGCTTCACATGAGTGAGAGAGAGACCAATTTCTGCGCAGTAGAGAACAGACTCATTTTTGTGCAGTAGATAGAGAGAGATATGTGATGAGAAGAGTGAGTGCAAATGAGGAAAAGTCCTCTTATATTTATACACAACATTGGTGTTTGAATAGATGTGACTGTTGGGCTTCTGAGCCTACATGAGTTGTAGGTCGGCTTGATAATAATTCCATAATCAAAATAAATTCATATCTCCATGAATACTTATCGGAATCGGATGATCTTTATATCAATCCTACACCTCTCGATGAGAGGAATTTAATAAAAATATTATCAGACATGAATAAGATGACCCGCATGAATTTTTTCCCTAGTTTCCAATTTTAACAATACTGGTAGCACCCATAATTTGTTGGACTCAACCATGGTGAAAAGACTCAACATTTTCGCATTTCCAATGCCCAAGGTGAAGGTTATGGTAGCTAACAGTAAGAAATTGAAAAGGTAAGGAAATGCCATAATGTCAAATTGCAGATTTAAGACTATAATCTAGAATTTTCGTTCTACACTATACCATTAGGAGGAGTGGATGTGGTCTTAGGTATCCAATGACTATAAACCCTAGGGACTTACTCCACAAACCATCAAATGAAATTTATAAAATTTAAATGGGAAGGGTAGAAATACAAGTTATATGGGTTCCAACGACATGAGAGCCAAATTGTATCATCATCCCAGATAATGAAAATGATTCGAAAGGGAGTGCCAGCTTATGTAGTATAGTGTCATCAATTAGAAATGTTAACTTAAAATCTGGTCAATGAAGAAGCACTAGATTCCAAGAGTTAAATCAAAAGCATGACAAAGTATTCCAAGACCTTCGGATGAAGATGCCTCCTAAAAGAGAAATCGAGCACACAATAGAAGTCAAAGTATGATGAAATACCATCAACATCAAACTGTCTCAATATCCACATCATCAAAAAATTGAAATTGAGAGATTAGTCCAAGATCTTTTAAAGTGTGGCATCATCACAAAAAGTAAAAGTGGGTATGTTGCTCCTGTTGTATTAGTTCGAAAGAAAGATGGATCATTCATATTACGCATTGATTATCGAGGAATAAACAAAATACAAATTAAAAATAAGTTTCCAATTCCTTTTATCGTTCAAATGTTGGATGAACTACATGGCGCTAAATAATTCTGAAAATTGGACTTAAGGTTACGGTATTAGAAAATCAGAATAAGGTTGGAAGACATAGAAAAAACTGCATTCCGAACACATGAAGGTCATTATGAGTTTAAAATAATTCCCTTTGATTTAACCAATGCAGGGGCAACTTTCCAAGCTACTATGAAGGAGCTATTCCATCCATATCTAAGGAAATTTGTGTTAGTATTCTTTGATGACATTCTAATTGATATTAAAACATGGAAGAGGCACCTACAACATTTCAAACAAGTTCTTACTATATTAGAAAAAGATCATTTCTATGCCAAGAAGTCCAAATGCACTTTTAGGAAGGAAGAAGTAGAATATCTTAGACATATAATATCCAAGCAAGGAGTAAAAGTAGATCCTAATAAGATCAAGGCTATAAGGGAATGGACCAAAATAGTTAATATCTCTAAGCTAAGGGGATTCTTAGAATTGAGAGGGTATTATCAAAGATTTATTAAAAACTATGCCCATATAACCGCACCCCTATTGAACGTTCTAAAGAAGAACTCATTTCGATGGAATGATGAAGCATAAAAGTATTTTGAAGACTTGAAGGAATTTTTGTCTAATGCCCCTGTATTGGAAACTCCAAACTTCTCAAAACCATTTGTAATTGAATGTGATGCTTCACGTTTTGGCATAGGAGCAATACTAATGCAGGATGGTCACCCAATCACGTTTGAAAGTAGGAAGCTCAATAAGAATGAATGTCTCAAGTCTACATAAAACAAGGAAATGCTTGGTATTATTAATGGATTAGCCAAATGGAGACAATATCTCTTGGGATGTAAGTTCTTTATACGAACAGATGATAATAGACTTCAACATCTCCTCTAGCAGAAAATGTTATCTATAGAAGAAAAAAATGGATAGAAAAAATAGCTACCTTTGACATGGATATAATACACAAGAAATGGAAAGATAACATAGTAGTTTATCCTTTGTCGAGGAAAGATGAAGAACCATCATTAATTGCAGCTTCAGTGGTTCTTCCCGAATGGCTTAATGAGATTCGAAGTGAATATGAAAAAGATCCATAAACAAGTGCTATAATCAATAATCTTCCTCATAATTCAAAATTTGAATAGAAGAACGATATTCTATGGTACAAAGGAATAATTTATCTTAATGTAGATTCCAAATTTAAAACAAAGGTTCTCAAAGAGTCGCATGATTCACTGCCAGTCGAACATGTAGGATTCTACAAAACCGACTATAACACACGCCAATCATTATTTTGGAATGGAATGAGTAATGATATTAAAAAATATGTAGTAGAGTGGGATAAATTCCACAGGAATAAAAATGAAAATATTATGACACCCGAACTACTTCATCCCTTAAACATCTTGAATCAGAAATGGAAGAAAATATCAATGGACTTTATTGAAGGTTTACCTATGTTTGATGGTAAGGATAAAATTCTTGTAGTAGTCGACAGACTCACCAAGTATGCTCACTTTATTGCAACGAGAAAATCAAACTCATCAAAATAAATAGTTGAGATATTTTGCAAAAATGTTTACAAATTACATGGATTTCCCAAGGTCATTGTGAGAGATAGAGATGCCAAATTTAAGGGTAATTTTTGGAAGGAATTCTTCAAACATATAGGGACCTATTGCAACATGAATTCAACTTACCATCATCAAATGGATGGCCGAACAGAGGTGTCAATAAATGTGTAGAAGCTTACTTACATTGTTATGTCACAAAAAACAAAATAAGTGGGTTTATTGTTTACATCTCGTTGAATGGTGGTACAATTCTACTTACCACATGTCAGCAAAAATGACTCCATTTCAATCTATGTAAATTTACAAACCTTCGAAATGGAAGGAATTTTCTATCATCGAGACAAAGATTCAAGCTGTTAAAAACCAGTTAGAAGAAACCCAAAAAGTCGTTGAAACTCTAAAAGAAAATCTAAATAATGCAAGGAATCGTATGAAGCAACAAGCTGACAAAAACAGAACTAAGAGAGAATTTGAAGTTGGAGAATGGATATTTGTTAAAATCAATCCTTACAAGCAATTTTCCTTAAAACAAAAGGGAAAAAACAAATTGGCACCAAGGTTTTATGGACCCTACCATATCAACAAAAAGATCATCCAAGTAGCATATAGTTTAAGCCTTCCTAATAAAAGTCATGTTCATAATGTTTTCCATGTATCCCACCTTAAAAGGGCATTTGGTGAACATTAATCCATGCAAACAACACTTACGACTTTAGATTACAAACGAAGGGTTATTCTAGAGCCATAAGGTATCATCTCCATAAGGGAAAATAAGCTGCAATGACGAGTAATCAAAGAATACTTGATCAAGTGGAAGGGCTTACCAAAAGAAGAAGCTTCTTGTGAGACCGAATCATTTCATCAACAATACCTGTCATTAAATATGCTTTGACGAAAAAGCCTCCTTTCAAGGGGAAGTCAATGTTATACAAAATTAAATAAACTGTAGTTAGTAAGTAATTAAAGGGCATGATCAAAGATCATGATGTTTCACCAAGAGGAACCCAGAGCTGTATTTAAGCTAGGGCCTCCCACAGTGTAATTTATCATTCAAGTTTATTAAGAAAATATATGTATTTTTTTTCTAACATTACGCTGACCACTCCATCCCTACATTTGTCTTTGGTTAGTTGTGCATCTCTTTGTTAGCCTTTTGTCCAGCATAATTTTCATTGATTCATCTGTTGTAATTTCTTTTGGATATCTTAATTTTTGCGTTTCCCTTTTTGTATCGGGAAAAACTCATGCTTCAAAGAAGATTGAAACTCCCTAAAATGATCTTAGACATTCAAAGTTATCGCTTCCTCCTCGTATCTGCTTGTCCTACAAGGATTCATTTATGCTACAACCACTAAGATATTTCGAATAGCTTTTCAGTATCCAAGAATCATTGGAGCGAAATAAATGCAGTCAACAGTATCCAAAATCACCAAAAAATAGAAGGAGATTTCAATACGATTTACTCTTTGAGCAATAAAATTCATTGTTTATGCATTCGCTTGGAGGGATTTTTTTGTTTAGATTTTCCCCTTTGATATGTTATAATTCTAGAAGTTGTTCTTGCTCCACTTGGATTTTAGGTTAAATTATGGAGGAGCAATCTAAATATGAGATATCGATGTGGAAAACTTGAGATCTATTCTCTAGACAAATTTTGCATTTATAGTTATTTATTAATCATAGTAACTAGTTTACATACATTTTCTTCATGTTTTCTCCGAGTTGTTGATTCATCGATGCTAGTGTCTGGCTGGTCACATAGACCCAGATTGTAGGTATGCCAATGTGATCAAATTAAATTCTTGTCATAGTTCTAGTAATTATTTTTTTACACTTTGGTTTTTCGATAACCCAAATCAAATATGAGAGAGCTTATTTATTAGTTCCTACCACCACACTATTAGTTTTAGTCATTTCCATGGAAGCATTATTAGGAAATCAAATTGATTGATTTTTTTGTTGACCACTTTTAGTTAAGTGTTGACAAGTTATTAGTTTAGTGTCGATTAAACAAGTTTAATCTTTAACTTTTAAAAAATATATTTATTTTTCAATATTATTGAAAAATATTTTCAAATATTTGATCAATCAAGCTATAATGTTTAATTTTGAAAAAAAATTGAAAAAATATTTTCTAACATTTGATTGGACCATACCTTTGAAGGTCTTATTACATCCTTTATACCATGTGGATAACTACCTCATATTGTTTTGCCATAATTTCTGGATGTAGTTGTAATATTTATGCCATGATTTTTAAATACTTCTACAAATGTTTTTTCATTGTTAAGCTTGATAATCAAAAACCTTGAAAATAGCTCATACTTTTGCTGTTATTAACCTTGATAATTAAAATCCTTGAAAATAACTCATAGTCATGTAAATAAACCTATTTACCATTACATAAAAAAAATGAATAGAAATAAGATGGAAACAAATATATCTATGGAAAGTTACTACATACCATTATTTATCTTTTCTTCACTTCTTTAACATGTAGAAAGTCGGAAATTAACTTTTTGTATAAGAGAGAAAGAATTTTTATTTTAAATCATAAATATACTAGATCCATCTAACTCTAGATCTATCATGCACTGAGAGGGATCAAATACCTCGAGGTGAAAACCTTCGTTTTGGAGTTTATAATTTGAGGAAAGGTTTACACTTTGAGGGATTCGATCCCTCTCGGCACATTAGATGGATCTAGGTTCGTTCCACCTAAGGGAAGAAATGTCACATTTTTAGATTATGATTATTATGTATATGTTTGAGATAAAATTCATACTTTGGTATTTACATTATGTCTTCTTTGCTTGACATGACCATATAATTATGTTCTTTAATTTAGCCTATGTTGTTGGCCTAAAATGTTTTGTACATTTATGTTTGGATGTTTTGAATGGTTTGTGTGTGTCTTTGTTTGGATACTTTGAGAGGTTTATGTGCTTATGTGTTTGGATTTGGATGGTAATATTTGTGAATGTTACAATTTTTATGTTATATTTATATATGTGTATGTAATTGTCTATTAGTAATTAGTTGGTGATGAAGAAGGGGGACAATATTGTCAATATCTTGTAAGAGGATTGATATTGCACATCTATTTTATTTAATTTCAGGTATCACAGTTTTTGACAAATAATTAATTCTTAATAGTGTCCCTCCATGTATTTCTAAGATATCTTGAAGAGTAGTTTTAATTTTAAATTAGCTGAGTTACCTCAATCTATTGAGACGATAAATATTGTTAACAACTTTAATTATGAAAAATGATGAAATACATATTTTGAATGCAAATCGTTAATGTCATAGTGTTTAAATACAAAAAATGTGAATAATAAGAATATAGTCAATTACAAATAGTCTTCATTCTGATCAACCTCAACTATTTTATTCTACTATTTTTATTGTCACCCGTCTTAGTTTTTCCATATTTTCATATCGATTATATGAAAAGTGCAGTTGAAATCATAAATTCGTCAAACATTTAACTCAATCTATTGTAGTAAACATCTTATATTTTTTTCTCTTGCTTTCCAATATTAATAGGTTGAATTTGTAAGAGCCCCACCCTAGGGTCTGCTAACAAATCTAGTTTCTTCTTAAATTAAATATGCTAAGAGGTGATAACTTACCTACTTACACTGCTTTTAAACAAATAAAATTTTGTCATTTACATTATAATCAACACAAATTAAGGTGAATATTTCATTGTAATTAACTTTACCAAAGTAGACTATGGAGGAATACCTATGCTGGTGGCTGACGGAGATACCTTTGTCCTGTTGCTCCTGCTGAACGCTCCTCTTGACGGATCCAACCAGATTTACCTCCCAGCCAACTAGGAAATAATCCCTAGCCCAAGAAACCTCCACAGGTTCCCTAGCCCTCCGAGCCTAAGTCCAACCAAATGTAGTGGGTGTGTCCAAATGAAAGATCCAGACCAAGATAACAATACTTCCCCCTCTCAACAACCCAAGAAACCTTCACAGGTTCCTAAGGTCTCCAAAAAAAACACAAGTCTAAACAATCACCACCAACCCCCACAATCATAAGAAAGACCCCACCCAAAAACCTCCCTCTCTTCCTCCCCCCCTTCCCTTTTTATACCCTCCTTCCCTTCTCCATCTCAACCACCTCTCATTAATGTCATTAACTTCTCATCCA